>BGZK01001345.1:0-167917 GCA_005406025.1 Eumeta japonica
CGCCGCTTTAACTTTAACGCGAGCGGCTTTGCCGGATTCACTATTTGATGAAACATTTTGTCCCAAACTATATGTGATTCTACGGTTCATCGTGGACGTTCCTGCGGACGTTCCTGAGGTCGGTCGACACGAATATAATAAAAAGCCGTAGTCGAAGTTACTAAAATCCTGCATCCGACTCTCACCGAGATGTTTTAGAATACAATGCCCGGCGAGGAGCCCCGTGTCGCGACCTCGTCGAGGGAAAGAGTTCAACGCGCTTTCCAGCGCGGGCGCGCGCCGAACTGCGTCCATGAATATTGAACGGTTTATCTCAACAGTGCCACGAACACGCACGTAGGTGACTTTGTAAAACGATGTACCTGTACAAGGTAATATTCTATTCTAAGATCGTACGCGACAAGCGCGCGTTTATTTTGTTACTCCACATATGGACCTGTGCCCAGACGTATATCATTTTCTTTAACTTCACACTTATAGTGATATGCTGTAACGTTAATATTGATCAAAAGCCGCCGCGCCCGTGTCGATTTGGCATCACGCTCTGGCTGTCGATTTTTCGTCAAAAGTTTGTATTTTAAATGAAGAATTACTTCGCAAGTAACAGTAAAGATGAACATCCTTCTGAAAAAAATATGGAAATTGTAGCTTGATGGGCCACTCCCCTTTCTGTCGATCGGCGTCCTCTGACGACGCCCGGCCGTTTTTAATGACCTAGCCAGTGCCACGGGTAACGCGTCAAACCTGCGCGCCACCAACGCTCGACTACGACATTAAAATATCGTACGTAATCAAAAGCTGCAGTTGCCGTTGTTGTGTCGAGTAGGTCTGGTAAACATTTTGTGAAGTGTGTTTAACCGTGATTGTGCGATGTAAGCTATGTACCAAGGCCCGTTCAACTTTAGATGGTTTCGAGTAAAGTGTGTGATAAAGTTTACAAAAGCGCAGAGGAAGGTTTTTTAGAAAAGATGAAGTTAGTTTTTATTTTTTGTACGAAATTCTAAATCTATGAAGCTTTAGTGGATCTTAAAAACGGCGATGAAAAGAATAAACGTTTTCAATAAAAAATCTTTCTTGATCTCTATCTTAATTATTAATAATTATAATTTTACGCCGAATGGAGCAGTGTGCGCGGCGAATTCTGCGATATACGCAACTGCGTTTGCAGACGAAGTAGGGGACCGGCTATCACGAGACTTTATGTAAAAGATTAAAAAATATGTATAACAGTATAATGTACCAAATTATCATTGAAAATGGCAACAAAAACGAAATACCTTAATCTATAAGCGTGATGCTAACAGATTTTCTATATTTTTTTCAAGTTACTCCATATTCTAAATCCTGAGCTGAAAGGTTCCTTAATCAATTCAGGAGAGTATAGATCGAAACAATAAAATAATTAAGGTGGCATTAAAAATAGAATATCTTGAAATAGCAATTCATGTATGTAACTAAAATCACAACTTTATAATGTTTTTAACGATGACAGAGAGCCGGCCAACCGCAGCGAGGTACAGTTGACCCCGATTTCGAATACGATCGCAGAGAGGCAGTCCGTCTAAAAATGTAACGTCACGAGGTGAATATGCTACGTATTAAGTAAAATTCAGCGCAATATCGTCTCTGATGGAGAAATAATAAGGTTTAAATCGAACGAGGAGCGGCGGGCGCCCACGCCGCTCGACGCTTTAGCGAAAGCTCCATAAAAGCGCAAGTGAGCGTGCGCCGAGCCGAGTCACCCGCACGGACGGCACCGGCTCCTCCTGGAGCCGCTGACGGCAGCGCTCTCGGCGCCGCCCGCGCGCCTCACGTGACTTCTTCGTCGGCCGCGAACGAAAGTCTCACAAGAACTGGTTTTTGTTCCTAAAATTAAAACGTCTTTTGAAATGTCATAGTTGTTGTTATTAACCCTTAAAATATTGGTCGTAGGCAGCCGACCTCGACGATGGCGCTTCAGTGCTACTCGAGTTACTTTTTAAAAGTGAACGGATCTACCCACTTTGAATTTGGTGTTACCATTTCAACCGGGCTCCCTGGTGAGCGAGTGGTTTTGACTACGCTATCACGTTGTGATTCAAATCGCGTTTCGTTATGTAAATTGAACGAGTGCGCGAAGTTCTAAGCCGATGCCGTATTATACGAGGAGTTACCTAAGCGACTTTCGCTTTCAAATAATTTTATTGTCACTCTGGAGCTACGGCTAGCGGCATTTCGTCATAAAGCTGACGAGAATCTTCATATTCACATTTTTATTTTCGAATTCCCTACGATCTATCGCATGTCTCCCGGTTACTAATGACGATTGATCAATAACATATGATTTCATTTCATATTTATTATAATTTCCCTCTCAACATTCCAAAAGAACCGCATTAAACCCACGACAAATATTTGTGTCGTTGAAAATTTAAACTGATATTAAGTATGTGGGTCGCAATCGAACAACGATATCAATAGTCAGATAGTCTGATAATTTTTTTATCACTTTCTTGGAACTGTTTATGACAATGACAACACAGTCACAGACTAGAAAAATCCTTTTTTACAAATCATGAACAGATAAAATTTAAATATCCGTCCAGTGCCGTGTGCGCTAGCGACGAGATCCAGCGCCCGCCCCGGCCGCTCGCCGCGCTTCGTCTAACTTCTTACAAAGATCACTTTGCTGGCGATGACGCCGCTTTGGTTTAACTCTGTGTGTGCAATCATTTATATAAATGCTCTGTTTACAAAAAAACGCTATAAGAGACTTTTCTAAAAATTAGGATGGATAAATATTTTACATACTTCAAACCCTTTGTCAATTCTCTAAGTTACCCGTGAAGTATAAATAAATGCACTATAACATTTAGTATTATTTAGTTATGGAATTGAAATAGATTTAGAGAAACCTGTAAGGTTAATGAATAAAGAAAATTTAATTTGTATTAAATTAAATTATCTCTTAGAATTCATAAATTATATACTCATTTCGTCTAAGTTATTATATCTACGAGTAGAACTATGAAAGTCAAGACCTGTAATACTCTGAAAGTGGGGGCTTACCTTCCTTTGCGGAACTGAAACTGAAAGCGGTCAGATTGAAAATAACACATTTGGACCGGAACTTGCAAACAGTATCTAAGGTTGTTATATCTGGATAAATGGCTTGGTTCAAAACATTAAATTACAACGCCTTAAAAAAACGGGCACACGAAGTTTGTATGAATTTCACTGTCACATGATGTTTTCCAAGCAATCTAGCATTTTATCCATTAGTGAATACACATCTTCACAGTTTTCTGTAGATGTATTTATTGACACCAATTTTAAAATAATAAAAAAACATCCAAATATTATTCCAGTCCTCAAGTCATAAGTAACCCTGAGAATTTATCATTAAAAATACAATCGAAAGTAATGTGCTTTCGATTAAATATAATGATATTTACGAGTGTATTTTAATAATGCAAATATCAACCGGAGCTTTTAGGTTAAGAAGATACATATCAAATTGAACCACCGGGCGGCGCCCGCGCGGCCGCCGGCGCGCCGCCCGCCCGCGCGCCCGCCCGCGCGCCGCGCCTCCTCGTGGCTGGCGTCCGCCACGACCGAGTACTTTTGTCGGGTTAGGTTTTGTCACGAACGAGAGCTATTATTCTGCCATAATCTTTGATTTTATGTGGAAAGTTTAACCGTTCAGCCCTGTTTCACCCATCGCGGGTTGTATTCTCCGTGCGCGGTCACGGGCGCGGCGACCAAGCACGAAGCCGGCGGTTTCGCAGAAATCGCTTGGCCGCCATAATTTCGTTTAATTTGTAAATTCATTAATCGATAGTTTAAAGTTAGCAGTTGTTTCTTTCTGAAAACGACACGTCGGCCACCGGTATTGGCCGCCCTAAGCATGGACGACATTTTAGAAAAATACCACTTTGATATTATTTTCAAATAGACTATGATTAATCGTAAGAAAAGATATTTTTCTGCAAACTAACTAAGTAGTTGGAATTTAAGAAAGAAGTGAGCTATACGAGGTACATAATATATTTAAGTACAATTATTTTGTAGAGTTGTGGGCAACCAGGCCGCTTGGTTATTTCATTACTCAACCAATTTTATGTTTCGTTGAAAAAAATAGCGTTATATAAAAACTTTTAGAACTAGTGAAAACAAAAATTTAGAATACTGGCGAGCTTTACTGTAGTACCGATACGTTACGAGTGCGCCCTGCCCGGAGAGATAAATATTTGAGACAAATCTCAACATTTTAAACGTGGTGCAAAAATTGAATATCACGTTTTCTTATATCTCCTACTTTATGGTAAATTTTCGAAGCAAAAGAATGCGCGTGTCATTCCGTGTTCAAATCAGGCCAAAGTGTGCGTCCGGGCGTACGCCGATGGAGCCGTTTTGGAGTTGAGCAGGGGCTCGTTGATGCCTTTTATTGACACGTTTAGGTTTTTAGTAGAGAAAACTCAAATCATATTTAATGTAGATTAATTGGAAAAAGAAGATAGCCGTGGCTTGAAGCAAATTACATTAAACCTTCCATTTGTTAATTCAATTCTACCTTGTTAAGGCTGTGACGGAGCAACTTACCGATGTATATGAAGTCGGCGGCAATAACAACTAACTGCACAGTTTTATTACGATAATTCCACTTAGTCTCTGGAGTGTCGCCGCCTTATTCGTGCTAATGATCACGCAGTGCGCTTGTGTTGCGGTATTTACATAAACGCAGCCGTTCACCGGCGGTTGGCCATCTTAACCGCGCAGGCGCCGTGGGCGGCCAGGAAAATTATGAGGTTAAACTACTGTTTTGTATCTGACTATATAAATACTGCTCGCATTCATTTCGATTTACATTTCTGTATCTGCAGAACAAGCTACTTCTGATCCTAAGTCGCGTACATCTTTCGTGCACTTTTATAACATATAAATGGAAATTGGTTGAAAAGATCGGTCAGATTTAGCTGAGAGCCCCGGCGTATTTCAAGAGAATGCCGTTACAGGTTCAACAGCTTTATCGTGATTAATCACGAAATAATGTTTCCTGTTACAACATTAGAGCTAAAACATAGTTTCGTCAGTGGTGTTAAAATCAAATACACTATTTTTATCTCTTCATAAACATTTCAAATTACTGTAATCGTTTGATTTCAAATTATCAATTCATATAACAACAAACTCTTATAAAAATAACATCAGGTTCAAATTTAAAAACAAATTACAGTAATTTGAGATGTTTATGAAGAGATAAAATTATTGTATTTGAACTAGATTTATCATATTTAATACGATCCTAATCAGAAAGAACCTTTTTAAGAACCAGCTTTTTTAAAAAAAATCGCAAAGTAACTATTTGCCACTGAATTTAATTAGAAAAATAATTCGACGAATCGTGAAGCCATAAAATCCCTCGATACTTATGCCGCGGTACCTCCGTGAAAGAGTAATTCTACAGTCGTGAATTCAGAACAACGTTATTGTGCACATCAAACTAATTCTCGTGATGCCCGCGTTAAAGGCAACGTAAAAAATTTAGTCCGCCATCTCGGGGCATCCGTCGGATTACACGTAAATTGATATCGTTAAACTTATCATATTTTGCTCGTCGAGCCCTTTGATTTGATACCTTTGTGAAGGAGTTTGAGGAGGAATAAGCGAGTCCCCGCATCGGTACGGTCGCCCTTTTGCATAACTTCGTTCACATCGTCGTTTTCTACTTGTCAAGCCCTTCCATTTAACACCCTCATCGAGGAGTTTATAAAGAAAAAAAAATACTTCCTTGGAAGATTAAATTTAAAAAAAAATTCATCAATAACTATGCTCGTACTAGGCTTATCGTCAGCAGCACCAAAAATGTATATAAAATTTATTAAGTTCGATAAATTGACTGGGACTGGTTAAAATTATATAAACCTTATAGAATGATTCTTGGATGTTTCTGTGGTCACAGTCTATTTTCTTCGAAGGAATTGAACGAAAACGCATTCAATCTAATACACATATAGAGCTAGGTGACCCCATCGTGGCCTTATAGGGTAGATAAACGAATTCTAATTTAGGGGGTTCATATAGAAAAAAAATGTTGAAATACAACATGTGACATAACGAAATAAACGTATTTGTTATAAGAAACAATTATGTAGTTGTTTACAAATGTATAGTCTAAAAGATAATAAAGAGAATTGACCGTCACCCCCCACCGAAGCTACAGAATTTAAAACGTTGAATAAATATGGAATATGTAGCCTCATTGTATACAGTAAAACCTAAACGAAAACCTTAAATATAGCGTTCCGCAGTCAGTGCAACATAGGGGCGAAGAGAAAATGTGCATACAAAGTGTTGGCTAATTTGACCGCGGCCTTCGACAGCTCGCGGCGCTCGGGCCCGCGCCCGCGAGACGAGTGGGGCGTTTGGGACTATCGTTGAGGTGATGTAGGTTTTGAGAATTCAGTCGAAATCCGAGCCATCCCACTCCGAACAACAGCTTCCGCGGTTGTCGCTCATCTCGGATCGACGTCCCGATCCGTCATCCGTGTCGTTAAGGAGTTCCACAACCCGTTACAGCTTCGGACAACATTCGGCACGTAGCGGCGAGGCCGGGGCCCGCGGGGACAATTTTTCAATTCGCTCTAATTGTACTGTAGGACGACGCGTGCGCCTTTCCGCACCGACTCAATCTGAGTATCGGAGCGATCGATCGATTGAAACGTATCCTAAGTAAATGGACGCCGGCGCCGGCGGGGCGCCGCGCCACACGCCGCCGCAAGCGACACGATACGTAGTTTTGAACATCGTACCGACCCGGTTTATCATCCGAAGAGCCGAACAACGCTTTAGTTCAAAATCGGCTAGCTATTAGATCTACAATTACATTTGTCAAGTAATTGTTGTTGGCAAATTTGTCAATTGCTAATTTTAATGCAAGAGTATTTCGACTTCGGTGCTTCAAAAATTATATCACCTATGATATTTTTGCCAATACAAAAGTAACGTTGCTATTGTTAGCATAACATAAAAGTTAGTAAAGCAAGTATTTTGCTAACTTTTTCTCGCTGCTTTCAATGCTTGAGTTTCGTTTTAAACTTTCAGTCGACCGAGTTGCTCACGATATAAGGAAGAAATTAGACTTTTCCTTCGAGTTTTTCTGTTAAGAAAGAAGAGTTTTTCCATTGCCCTTTTTATAAAATATATTTTTTTAATAATAGTAGTGCTAACAAATGTAAATTTTCTCCATTTTAAATGAACGAATTAATTGACGAAGCTCGTCAACACGTCGCAATTTAAGCGATAACACCATATAAAGTGTTTAACTTGCTTTTTCAAGAACAAACAGTTCGATAGAAGCGCTTCATTTTTCACTATATTTATGTCCATCCTATTAATTAATATTACAATATTTTTATTCCTAGAAACAAAATGCGTATTTCTAATAAATAAAACTGTTTATTCCAAGACATGTAGCAGATGCACAATAAATTTATACAGAAATTCTCAAGTCGTTCACTGTAAGCTCGTGTTTGGTGTGGAAGTAACCGCAGGACCGCCACGGTCACACGGTGCGCCAGCGCCGATGCGACATTATAACTTATTTAGTGACGTCTTCGTCTGCATTTACCTTTGAACGTTACGAATGAAACAGATTTACAGGAACGAAAAAGGCATCATGTTAATTTCCACACAAAAAAGGATAAAATGAATCGAGTTGCAGATTCAAGTAGTTTTACGTAAAATTCATAATGTTCGTCAAAGTATTTTTATCTGACTAGAACTTAAACTGCTCATCACTTATTAAATCGCATACAAAAATAGTTTAATTGAATGAACCAAATTTCGTTAATTTATTCAAATTTAACTTATGCGATGCAGCACATCGGCAACAGACCGACCTAACGAAGTTTATAAGCCGTATCTAAAGTGCGCACGAACGGCACTTCATAGGCATCACCGCAAACAAACGCCCGGTATCGATCAGCCGAAGGCGCGGCAGCCGTGCGGTGACGACAGCGCCCGACAGCGCGACCGCCGGCAGCCGTCACTGGGCTACCTATCCCTCATACGGCCAGCTAAATATCGAGGCTCCGGTCAGCCGCTGGACGGCTCCCGTCGGCGAGCTGAGCCGATGTGCCACTCGGGCCCGACGGAAAGAACGATAGATTGATTGACGACTAATGCCGTGTTAGACAATTTAAAATTAGGTTGTGCGCGTATTCAAACGAGTTCGTTACTCAGAGTAAGTTGTTTAGAGAATAAACTATATTTGACCAACAGAAATTAGTTCGCTAATAGCCTCGCTGCATTCAGTTATTGAAAAATAAAAGAAACTTCAGCAATAAATAATAATTATAGTGAAAGACTACCGATGTTGGCTTCACTGTATTATAGTGAACATTAGAGATGAAATCGAAATGCTTTAACAAAGATGTGGTTGATAACATTAAAATTAAAGTATTAATTAAAAAACAAGCTACAGCCTATTTATTTAGGTTCATCAAATTAATTATTAATTAACAATCAAAGGTAGCCTAATCATTTTTCAATCAATCACGTTGAACTCAATTTAGTTGGCTGCTTATGGACGTGTTTTTCGTGTCGATTAGTGATATTATCGCGCTGACCGAGTTATCATTTTATATCGTGACTGTTTATTTTATAATTACATAAATATTGAGTTTATCTGATAAAATATGTTAATTGATAATAAAATTTACTTCAACAACTGAACAGGTACAATTGCATCTATTCTCTTTATTTATTGTAGAAAAAAACATTGCATTATATTCAAATTACTTAATAACAAAATTTTCATGATTGTCGTACGTTAACATGATGAGTTATTCACTTTAGTTCAGTAATTATTATAATTAGGTTGAGTAGTCGAGGGGCGGGGCGGCGCACCTGCGAGGCCCGCCCGCGCCTACCACCTGTCTTTGAAAACGATGTTAAAATGTTTCAGAGTTTTTTGCTGTCTTTTTAACCGACTTTAAAGAAAGGATAAGGTTCTCAATTCGGTTTTATTTTCATTTTTATGTTTATTACTTCAGAACTACGTCGTTTATTCACCGATTTGGAAAATTATTTTTTTATTTGGAAAGATGTACATTCAGATTGGTCGTCTATTCTACAAAATTCATTTATGATAATGACGTCCGTGAGCAACTGAGAAGTATCCTCAAATAATATAGGTATATAAACATAACGACTTTGTTTTAGGCTATATATTAACGATTTACATTTAGAAAGTATCACTCAGTGACAGTGGCGGGGCAAGACCTAAATTTGATGTGGGCAAGACATATTTCGCGAGGCCCTGTTCTGTGGCGACCTGAAGCCGGAATGTATAAAAAAAAATTAACTAATACTGTCAAGTTTTTATTGATAAAAATACAAATTAGATTAATATTAATGAAAAATTACAAATCGTAAATAATAGAAGGTGAAGATGACAATACGACAATAAATGCAAACATTGGCTGCACTATTAAATATAATTTCTTTACACTAACCTAGAAAAAAAAAAAAAAAAACATTTCTACTAACATACATTTCTTAAAGAGTACTTATCCTAACCTAATCTATCCTACCCTAACCTATCTTTAAAAATATTCGTATTTTCTTTATTAAAGAAACAGAAATTTCCTACTTTTAACTTTACTAAATTCCTTAATGATTGTTTCGTAATTTAGCCTAGATGCCAGATCTGATTCAATTGATAAAACAGCCAAAGCTGAAAGTCTTTCCTGGCCCATTGTGTTTCTTAAATAATTTTGTATTAACTTTAATTTCGAAAAACTCCTTTCAGCAGAGGCCGTACTTACCGGAATTGTTAATAAAATTCGGATTACAATGTATATATTTGGGTAAATTTCCTTCAAGCTATTTTCTGTTATATATGACAGCAGCTGTTTCACATCTATAATGAAGTTGGGTAAATTTGGGATCATTGTCTTTAATTCTTCAAATAATTCGAAAGGTTGGAAGTCACTGCTCTCACCCACACACAGGACGTTATGTAAATCGTTACAGTGTTTTAATATTTGCTCCTCTGGCATATTTTTTAGCTTGCTTAAATCATAGAGAAAACCAAAATCTTTATAATGTTGATTTAAAGACGTAAATCTTAATTCCATATTGGTTATTATAGAATCAATCATGGCGTAAAAAAAAAATCTATTTGATACCGCATTTTAGGAGACTGTATAGGTTGATCGCTGCTTTCATACTCGAACATCCTTTTCTTTTTAGCTACTCTTTTATTCCTAAACTCCTTTGGCAGGTCATAACAGCTTCTCTCAGTAAATTTCCGAACATCAGACAGCGATTTTTCGAATCCAGTTTCCCGATACTCTTTTATCCATTCACAAAATGTGTGTAAATGTTCAAGAGCAACGCTTAAATGAATTTGTACTGATTGCCATAATTTACTTATCATATTAACACGCGATAATATCTCATACCACACATGTAAAGATACGATAAATTCTAAACTTAACATTTCATTTAGTACCGAATCGCAATCACTGAGAGTGTCTGATTGCTCAGTTTGATTTTTTAAGCTTTCGATGCATTCAATCACTTCATCGAATTGCAATAATACGGCCTTCACAGCTTCGACTCTACTTTCCCATCTTGTATCTGATAAAGGTTTCATAGTAAGTTTTAATTTGCCTTTTATTAAATCCCAGCGTTTGCTTGAACTTGAAAATAGCAAATAAATTTTTTGTATGAAACCAAAAAAAGGTTTTGCTGCCACAGATGAGTTCGCTGCATCCACCAACAGTAGATTCCAACTATGGCAGCCACAAGGTGTGAAAATGCCCTAGGGTTAATATTCAATATTCGAGTTTTAACTCCAGTATTTACACCTACCATATTTGCACCATTGTCGTAACCTTACCACGCAGTCTTGAATGTTTAAGTCGTATTTTTCTAGGTGTTCCAGTATAGCATTGGCTAAATATTCTCCAGTTGTCTTAGTAACAGCTAGAAATCCCATAAAATGTTCGACTATTGTGCCAGTTGACGTATCACAAAATCTTAAGATAACCGACATTTGTTCAACTCTATTACAGTCTCTAGTGCAATCGAGCAAAAGAATAATACTTTGCTTCTTTAACCTTACGAACAATTTCATCGAGAACTGCTTTTGACATCAATATGATCAATTCATTTTGAATATCATGACTTAAATAATTGTGTGAAAGCTGTTTGTCACTAATACGCTTCATGTGTTCTCGTAAAGTAGGATCAAATTTTGATATCAATTTAAATAAATCTATGAAATTACCGGAATTCCTATTAACGTCACCTGTCTTGAGAGATTCTCTGTGACCTCTAAATGCAAGATTATGAGAGGCTAAAAAATTAATTATGTCAATTATTCTCTCTAACAAGTTGTGCCAATGTTTTGAGATTCACGTATTAGCCTTTCGTTTTCTTGGTCTATTGTTTTGCCTTGATTTATTCCTTTCTCTAAAGTTAACCATTGGAACATATGTGCCATATGTTCTTTGGTATTCTCATGTCTATGTAAAATTGTACTTAAATGTTTCCAATCACAACATCCACCTTGCACCATCTGAGTTTGTGAATTGCCAAATAGTTTGCATGGGAAACAGTAAACTTTATTTTGGGAATTGGAATAAACTAACCAGCGACGATGTTGAGTTTCACCGTTGTTTAATTTTTTCGAGAAATAGAAATTGGAAAAGTGTCTTTGATCATCACCTTTGGGATAATATTCATCATCATTCAATTGCTGTGTGGGGCCGCTTTGAACTATGTCCCGACGCTGTGAATCCGTTATGGGAAACTTCCAAAATCCCGGATCCAAATTATCAAGTACTTGTTGATCTATGGCACTGGCGTCGTCGCTGCGAATTGGAGAATCTAAAACCTGTTCTTCTTGATTACTTGATGACAGCACAAGAATTTCAGTGTCCATTTTTGATTGGCTAGAGCATGATCCTAACTCTACGTCTAACTGAAGTTCGCTCTCGGTACTCAGTGCATCTGGAGCATTGCCCAACGGTATCTCGGACGTTTGTTGGGTAGAAGTAGAAGCTATCGATTCAGATGGTACAGTACTACCAGATGCAGTTTGGTTGAGGAACTTCATCATATTTAAACTCAAAGCCTGGTTGGATGCAGTTCTTTCAGCTTTTCTTTTTCTCTTTGCTGATCCTGACTCCCATTTTCTTCCAATATCTCGATCTCGGCCGGACATGTCGATAATATCGTATCCGTAAACTGTAAACAAAAGCAATAGTTTTTAAAAAATTGCGGTTTTATATACATGTTGTGAAACCTAAATTTAATAAAACTTAAAAGTTGATACTTACGTTGTTTACCGTTAAAGCTTTGATATTTTAAAGTAATTACTGCGGTATTTATTTATTACCAACTAGCTTTCCGCCCGCGACTTCGTCTGCATAAAATTCGGGTAAAACATTCTAGACCCGTTCCCACGGGAAACTTTGAATGGAATAATTTATAGCCTATGTGTTAATCCATACTATAAGCTATCTGTGTGCCAAATTTCAAATCCGTTTAGTAATTTTTGAGTGATTGAGTAACAAACAAATAAATAACCATACAATCTTTCGCATTTATAATATTAGTAGCATAGTAGGATTAATTATTTCTTACCTTAGACAAGTACAGGAACCGGAATACAACACGAAGAAAACAAAAACAATTTATTTCTAAGTCACTGTTTTTAAATTTTGGTTCAGCTTATTTACAGGATCAGGCAATCAATATACCTACACACACTAGGTATCTATTTATTCACTAAATATTATTAAAACATGGAACGCACTAGTCTTTTCAAAATAGGTAGGTACGTGCAGCCATAAAAACAAAAGAATATTGACTGAATTACGTTTCTATTGTTATGCGCCTAGCGACTGCATTGTTACTTTGATTTGATTGGCTGGCTTCCTAGTAAAGAAAGTAAACAAATAAAACAGGGGATTCCCCAGGCGGCGGCCAGAGCAGCGGCACGGGCGGCGGAATCGCGATAGTTACACACAACGTAAGAAAATGTTGCCCGACAAAACATATTTCATAACACAATAATTATATAATAAATAATTTATATATATTTTTTATTTTATTCTCGCTTGTAAGCATGTCTTTTAAGCAATGCATAATATAAATTTTGGAGGCGCGAGGCCCCTTGTACCGCGAGGCCGTAGGCGGTGGCCCACGTCGCCCACGCCTTACGCCGCCACTGCTCAGTGACGTAAAACTGATGAAAAAGACCACAGATGACCACTAGAATTCCTCAGTAATAATTTCGTTAATTTTGGAACAATTTCAAAAATTGCTTTTTTTGAAAGCGTATACTACCGAAATTGTCCCATAGTCACCCAGTCAGGAGCAGATGATGGCAATTCAAGGAAAACGATGGACACCTCAAATATTATAGGCACGTATAGTCTGTTTGAAGCCGCAGCACTCCTCACCAGTTAGGAGTTAGAGATTAATACTGCGATTTGTCGTCAAAAATTACTCTTCAATGGCAGTAAAACCCTACATGGAATTTAAAATTAAATATTTATTAATCTATCTACATATTTACATTCATTTTCATGATCCCAACGGGGCAATCTTAGCAAAAACACATCTATAACAGTAGAAATAGTGTGAATTAATTCAAAGTGGTAAAGAATGAAAATGTGATCTGTATGAATTGTAGAACTTTAATATTGTAAAGAATAAGAATAATTTGCTAGTTACACTCCAACTAAGAATGGTAGGACCCTGGAATGGTTACCAGCGGGTAATGGACTCGGGACCGGAACTGGTTTTTCACTTGCTTTATTTGAAAAATAAATGTTTCAAATAAGGATTAAACCCGCCTTCAAAAACCTATCGCACGCCTCACAAGCGGAGCGTTGAGGTGTTGCTCTACTCTCGACATGTCAAAAAACCCTGTCTTTCGAAACTTAAATGAATTTTTTTTTACTAATATAACACTTACAGAGAAATATGAGTGCACTAATATCAAGTTAAATAATCTGTCTAGCACATATGGTATATTTTATAAATAATTATTTTGTTTAATATAGTAAATAATAACATTAAAATCAATCATTGTTGGACGTCCGTCAGTCTGTGGTTATGGATCCATGTATGTGGCAGAGAAATTGAGGTGGTGTTTGTATATCTATATTTATACACAAAAGAAGATTAGCCTTAAGCCATATGTGAAAAGTTGAGATCAGCGCATGCGCCATTATAAATATCTCACGAAATGGCGCGAAATTTGAATTTGATATGTCTTTTTTTGAAATTTCATTATCAAAAACTCTATTGAAATTTTTTATTTTAGAAGTTAATGACCGCGGTGAAGCGTGCACTTTTGGATTTTCCAAATTTTGAAATCATTTTTTTACACAGACTTCAAAAACAACTAATTAGTTATTTTTGTAGTTTGTTTATAAAATTATTTAAGTATGTTTTTGAAGGCAGTTTTTATATAATTCTTAATTTATATTTTGTTTTTCAGGCTCATAAAGTACATTTAATATGATATGGCTATGCTGGTGTCTTTATAGATTTTGAATTTCAGTGTTTTTTTTAAATTTTAAAAGTATCATAAATTTTATACGTAAGTAAAAAAACTAATGAAGTCTTTTTAGGACACCCGGTTGGAAAGAAGTTCCTTCGCTATAAGTAAATATATTTTATAAATTAAATAATAACAAAGGAATTAATTAAAACGTTTGAAAGTAATTAAATGAATAATAATATAATTTATATATAGAGTGAATTTCTCCAAAAATTATGTTGTATTTCTTTTTTCTATCGTTAAATATTTAAAGAGCAGATGGCGTTTTCCAAAAATTTATTGAAATGCTCTTCATAGTATTTCTGACTATTTTAATATTAAAATTCTGAGAGAATATAATATTTAAATTATTAGAAATATGTATTTTCAACACAAAAATTATAAAATAGTTAATTGTACATATTTTTTTTTTTTTTGCATAGAAGTTTCTTTATTTGTGTTTGCGAACAAAATATTCCAGCAAATAATATTCTTAAAGTTCTTCAAGAGCATTCCGATTTTTTCGAATTAACATAATAAATTTATTATACTATAGTTATATGTTAGTAATATAAGTATTAATAATTCTATTAAAAATAACAACGAAATGAAGTGAATAAATAAAAAAATAAAACAAGTGCTAGGACAGATTCGTACCCGGGAAGCCTGCGCGCGTGTAGTAGTGTACTCTAAATAACTGAGCTAAGTCGTGCAACTGATTCTCGGGCGAAAATAGTTGTGCTATAGTTCAAACAAATATACAACGGTCAGCAATTTTTGTAGCGGTTACACTTCTTTTCGTCAAGCTCCGATCCGCCAAGCGCCTGAGCGCAACGTGCGATGAGGAACTTCGTTCCAGAAAAAAACATTTGTTTTGCCGCATTCGAAATGGCCACACACAAAAACATTAGTTATTTCGATCCAATCGGAACAATATTTATCCAAACTAAAGCTACAGGAAAATCACGTGGATAGATTTTATTTTCCTCAATTCGAAGTAACTCCGATGGATATTGTTAAATGGACACAAACCGTATTTTGCTTCTAAGTGGCAAACGTACTTTGATGTACTTACAAATAAGCGGACTGATATTCGAGCGAGATTTTTCTATAGTGGTTAGACTTGAGCGTACGGCGTTAGCTCACGCTGTGCGCATGCTTACAATATATCCCTCTCGGACTTCGAGGATTGCAAAAGGGATGTCAAGATTTACAAAAATAGGCGGCCTATCTTCAATACGATTAAGATAAAGTTTCTCCTCAAAAACTTCAAAACTCTTATCATACTTAACTTGTAAACGCACTGATCCTAAAGAGAAAATGAAGTAGACGTTTGCCTGCGACATGCAGTAACGTGTAACACTCAACCCACCGCTGGCCCTCGAGTCTGTTCGCGGGTCGATGTGTTAACCCCGAATCTGTACGAATTTTTAGATAGTTTTCACACTTCTAACACACTGGTGGATGCGTGTGCCTTAATTTTCCTAAAGATATACGTATATATAGAAATTGTATTTAATTCATAAAAACGTATATAGAAGTTGTATTTAATTGATCGGCGGTAAAGAAAATTAACACTTGCGATATACGTCAATCCTCTCGGATCAATAATAATAAATTTCCACGAAAATACACCATATACAATAGAAGACAAAAACTCGTCAACAAAAATATTTTTCCTGACAAGATGAATTTTCTTTCAAAATTTATTAAACAAGAATTAGCGCAGTCGCTAAGTTGTTTTATTATTAACAAGTCCAGTTCCGTGAACAAACAACTATGGGCTTTTATTGAGGCATTTGAAATTGAATATTTAAATTAGTCCAGAGAGTACTTCTTGCGTTTCTTTGACATTATTTAAAAATAGTAATGACTCGGAGACAAATACAAACGATAATATTGTATTAGTATCGGAGGCTCAACCCATAATGATTGAGAAAAAAAATCTAATAATAAAAAATGTATAATCGATCTCATGCATCAAAATATACAAAGAATACTAAGAAAAAAAATGGAAATTGAGCTATTTTTAAATTACAAATGAGATGGACATATTATGTGTCACACAAGATTGGCTTACAAGTCACCACTTCATTTTTAGTTTCGGTGTGCAGTTAGCGAGTTCGTTCAGCAGAGTAAAGGCAACGCCATGCGGCTCCCTAATATGTACTAATTAAAGATAATATACGATACAAAGAAAGTCCAAATATTGTGAGCCTCTCGATTGAGCCAACTTGAAGTGGCTAGTACTAGCTAGTACTAGAGCACCTTATGACATTAGTGTGTACAGACTCCCTATGTCATGGTATTATGTATTCAAAAAAGTAATGCATGATATTTTGTATAAAATCTGTAAAATTTTTAAATATATTGCTGTTTGTGGAGATTTTAATATAAATCTGTTGGAGAGTTCTTGTTTATATATTAGAATAAAATCTTTATTGCAATACTATAATTTAGATGATATATTTTTGGAACCGACTAGGTTTACAGTTACTTCGTCCTGTCTGGACAATATATTCACAAATATTAAACCAGAGTATAAGTCAACAATAAATAAATTATCATCTGGACCATTGTGGACAGCTAGTTACGTTTAAAATCAATGATAAAAAATATAAATCGTAAGATCAAAATTGTGCCTGTGACCACTGGGAGTCTTGAGCATTTTAGATTTAATATATTAAAAAAGGTATCAAATTTGTTGTATTGTATGGACTCTAATGAATGGCATGGTTCACTGTTGACTTTTACCAGGTCTGAATGCAACAGTGTGTTTAGATCAAAAAATATTAATGTTAATAATACCTTATCATTTAGTGATTGTGCGACAGTGGGCATTTATACTAACAGACGTAAATTATGCGCGCTTTATTAGGAAAGGACTAATAATAATTTGAATATATTTGTCAATTAAGTGAATAAATATTCCTAGATATTTAAGCGTGTGTGTGCAATCGTAAATCAGTGTTTATCTGTAATAAAATAAAAAAGATCACAGATGTGTTAAAAACCACTTGGAATATAATAAGTAGTGAAACCAGAAAACACACATTGCGACATTTAGAATATCAATTAAAAATTAATAACAAAATTTAAAAAAAAGTCAGAAGTTGCCTTTGGTTTTGAAAAATTCTTTGCTAATAAATCATTGTTGAAACGTAACGTCGATATTTGTGGTATTTCGTTTGCATTTATCCATGTCCATCATAATGAAGTTCGTACAGCATTCAAATGTATGAAAACGAAAAAGTCTGCAAATTTTGATGGCCTTTCCGTAAAAATAATTGATTCAATAATAGACTGCATTGCGCCATGTGCAGTAGTGATTTTTTATGCTTGCGTTGATTGTGGTGTGTTACCAGATCTAAAAAGCAAAGGAATTCTATTATTTTAATCCGATAATATATATGATCCTACAAACTTTAAACCGATATCAAAACTACCGACGCTCAGTAAAATTTTTGGAAAAACTTATTTTAAATCAATCATTGCAGTACTTTTATAACAACAATTTGATGAACGTTAAGCGTTTTGGATTCATAAAGAGTCGCTTAACAACCGACTATCGATTGACGGTGTTGAACTTATTCAGCAGATTTTTTATGCGTGGAAGGATTCACGGTGTGCGATAGGTGTTTTTTGTGATTTATCCAAGGCATTTGATAGAGTTCATCCACGATACTACAATACCTTATTATGGCGTGACGTATCGATCCCTTGGACTTCTGGAGACTTGTCTAAGTGGTATTAATGGTCGGCGGGATCTGCAGTTAGTATGGGTGTACCACAGAGTTTGGTTTTTAGATCATTTCTATTTCTAGTGTACATAAATGATCTACCACATCTTATTAGGGATGGTCATGAGATTGTATGCTTACTTTATAAAATTGATATGTATGAACCAGCTTTTAACGAAGTAAACAGTACCATCTCTGAAATAATTAAGTTATTTAGTAGTTGAGTGATTTAGTATTGATAATCTTATTTCTCAATAAGAGGACATTAAAACTTGTTAAATTTTCCTTGACTAGTGCTCAACCGGTTAACGGCAATGTAATGGTCAAGAACAAGATACTTGATATTGTGGATACGACCTTATTCCTTGGTCTCACTTTAGATGCTAAATTGCGTAGGAATTCTCATATTACCGGACTAGCGAAAAAAGCTTAGTTCTGGAGCATATGCAGTGAAAATAATTCAGCAATTTACTGATGAAAGCACCGCGAGACTATTTGATTTCAGTGTTTTTCATAGTCTCATGACCTATGGAATTTTGTTATGGGGTTACGCAACCTATGTTAACGCAATTTTAATGCTACAGAAGCGAGCTATTCGTGCTGTCTATGATTTGAGAGCAATGGCATCTCTCAGAGAAAAATTTAAGGAAATTAATATTTTAACTTTAGCATCACAATACTTATACGAAAATCTGGTATAGGTCAAGAGATATATAGAATCGTTCAAAAAAGGAGCGACATCCATAACATTAACACTAAACATAAGAACGATCTTGCTGCTCATAAGACCTGTGTAAAGTTAATAAATGTTTTAAGGGGCAATGTGTACGGTTTTTTATAATAAGATCCTAGAAACATTATCCAAACAATGGTTTAAACATATGGCGTCCGAAAACACAATTAACATTTATCATAATCTAGAACATTCTAACCAATCAAGAAGCGTAATTGATGTAAACAACCATCTACATATTTTGAGATAAACTACACAGGGCACCATTCTCTATTTGTTGGGAGAGTCATTCAGTTAGATTATTTTATTTATGACCGTAGTTCGCGATAATACTTTTTGAATTAGAATACATCTATGTACTTCTTTTTAACCCTTTATAATACATTGAGAATGTACGATATAAGGCGATTTACATTTAAAAAAAACTTATTAAAATCTGAGAAATCTTCTTAAATGTTCATTTTTTTTTTCAACATGTAAATATTGTCTTAAAAAATAAACCTTCTTTAATTTCATCCATAATATTACAGATATATTTAAACTTCTTGTAACGTTCATAAAATTATATATATACCTGTAATAAGACACAAGAGAAATGTCAGCAGAAGAACTAACTAATGGATGTTTGAAGTGAAATGAAATTAGTCCCTCTGTTCGTAGAAGACCGCGTTAACCCGTCGGTGTGCTTGCGACTGTTAGCAGCGTCAGAGCAGCCCCGATTCGCTGAATGCAACGTGACAGCCAACCTCCTCAGTACGAAATAAGTATTACGGGAGGTCCATGCCCCCGTGGTAGGGTCACGCGAGAACCCGGCGCCGCCGTCGAACGCGAGAGAAGGTTTTTAGTGCGCCGCGGAACCTTAATAACACGTAATTCCAGTAAAGCGTCGAGGTTGAGTCACACTGACACACATCGGCCATTACGCGGCGGCCTCGAGCCCGCCATTACCGGAGCCGAATACGACGAGTGCACGATTCGATTCTATGAAAATGTTTACCGTCACAGTGACGGCGCCGGCAAATCGTTTGTTGCTAAATTACAAAACAACGCCGACCGGCCGGCGGCGCTGAAAGCGTCCCCAACGCTATTGTGACGCCTTTCATGCAAATCTGACACGGCGAGAACGAGCAACTCGGCGGTCGTCGCCCTCTGGTAATTTAAGGAAGACAATTCATCACAATATTAGAATTTACAGAAGATAATTAATCTTATTCGAAATCGGCAGATTTGAGGTCGACATCGCACGGGGGCGCATCATTAATGTACACGTCGAAGAACACGAAAAAGAATTAAAAACTCGAAAAGAGAAGGATTACTGAATATTGTATTTAGTTTTCTCTTTCAACATAAATGATTTGAGCGTTCGGGTGCAGCCCGCCTCCTAGAGTGGACTGTAATTCTTCGTCGCGTATTTTTTACTGATTTGTCGAAACAGCACTGCGCGTGCAGTAAAATTCGCATGCTTTATTCTTATTTAACCTTTTGCATAATTACAAAAGTCGCCTGTTTATAAAAATTACTTAAAAATTAAAAGATAACTGTATTTAGAAAATATTTTTACGTTATCTGAACATGCTCACTTGTTCAATATTTTCTTGAATACAGTATTCACGTCGTTATATGCAATAAAAATCTTTAATTTAAGTAAATCCAATACAATATTTTGATGTACGAAACAGCAAATCGGTGGACCGAGGCGAGCGGCGCGGGCCGTCGGCGTCGTCTGCGGCTACAAGTATTTTGTTAAGACAATTCAACGCCGTAATCTTGTACAGTCGTATGCGATAAACGTATAAATACGAGAACGAACGATAAGCGTGAATGGTGACAACAAGATTAGAGAATTTGAGGAAAATTTAAATGCAGAGAATAATATAGAGAATATAAAAATCCACCGTCGCCACGCGCAGGACGACGTGTTCTCGACGGTCGCTCACAGCGCACTGTCGTTCCATTTTCCTACTGGTCTCGAAGGATTTTTCCTCGTACTACAAATGTAAACGCAGTATCACACCAGAGTCATAACAGTGAGAGCCGCACCGGAAACAGGTGCGGAAAATTAATGGATGTGTTTTGCGACAGAAACCGGAATGTAGGACTACTCGGTCGGAGGCGAACGAGTAAGCGGCCACCCGGCGCACGTACAGGAACTTATTGCGGTCGATCCGGGTGACATCCGAGTCGTGATCGCTCACTTTTTTCGATGTGTTTCGATAGCGTCGATCGTATTTATAAAATTCGAAGTTAACTCGAAAGTTCCGGGGTGACGTCAAACTTTTTTGAAGCTTACGGCGGTATCATCGGCGCACGAACGCGGCGCGGGAATAGGTTTGTAGGTCGATAGGCCCGGCGGCGATCGATCCGGGCGGACCGCCGCGGCGCCCGCCGGCCTCTGCGGGACGCGGCGGGCGCATCGCGGCGCGGTCGCGAGAGAGACTCCACTCGCCGGAGAAACGGACCCGGAGTAAGAAGTTTAATTTAGAATTTTCATAGAATTTTTAGAAAACTCTATCGATGTTCCTATTAAACTAAAACGTTAATCAAAAACTGGAGAGGGAATCGAAAAGCCTAATACGTACCCAAAACGTCGTATTTAGGATGCATTTGAAAGCTCACCGGATTTGATATCGTACAGAAGACAAGGATGAAACATAAATACAAACCATTTGTACTAGATCGTCTGTCTATTTTATGTATCATATTAATAATCGCAATGATAATCGACGTTTGCAAAGCGAATAATATTTTCCATATTAAAGATTTTATGAAACATGGATTGTTGTTATGTTAAAACAAGGTTTAAAAGTACTTTTATCAGGGTATACCTATAAGCCGCGTAGCGTAAAACATGAGTTAGGGTCAATTGTTAGAACATGAACCGTGTCGAGTGGGAGATAGCAATAACGTGTGCATAAAAAAGGAAATGTCTAACCGTCCTCGTCCCCGTTTAAGCAGAACTTTAGATCGCTGTAGTGTCCCGTCCTAGTCACTCCACTGCTCGGGCAAACGCTCCCACAATCTAGTTAAGGTAGAAGAGCACGCGCTCCCGCGCAGTCCCGGAGAGAGGCGGGCGCTGCTGACGAGCGTCGGCGCCGACGTGATGAGCGAGTCGTTATGAACTTCACAAGTCACGGTAGAAGTCGCACTCGTACCTTTTCACGGTAATCGGTATTTGCACGTGGTTCGGTAAAGCACGCATTAGCACAGGATGTCATCCTAACGATTTTGAGTCTCCCGCGTTTTGTACAAATTTACTATAAGTTGAGGAAATATTAATCGTCACTTATAAATAGATTTAAAACAATATACAGTCACCTAAGACACTTATGGATAATTTATAATTCAATATGTGCGCGTGGGCACTAATAGTGTAGGTTCTAGGAAATATAGCTTCACCATATGGTCTTGCATAGAGTTCTAAGTAAATGATTTCAATGCGCAGGGCACATATTCAATGTCGCTAATTATTTATAATATCGAGTCATTTCATTACGATACTACTATATCATTTCCTTTCCGTATTACGGGACAGGTGCCAAGCGTACCTCTTCCTCGAGCTACTATCGCTTACAGCTTGTATGTCACCGAAAGTAAATCTTTTTTATAATTGTATCGTCATTGGCTGACTATTAAAGTAATGCACTCATTAAAAGCGAATACAATCCTAAAATTACGTCGCATATTATTTCATGACTCGCCGGCTAAACGTAAACAACGCCAATATAAAGGTGATGTCGTGTGTAGGCTTGTAACAACAATACAACTAAAAGCACATCTCGAATAATAAACAAGCTCGTTTTAACGCTGTACTCATGCGCACAAACTATACTAACGAGCAGTGACGAGAGGTGAAGTTTTACAAAAAAAGAAACAGGTCAAGTTATATTTATAAATTATTATACAAAAATACATACCTAATTCTTATTGCTATTAATTTATGGGTTCAATAGAGAAAAATTTTCTTTTTTTTTTATTTATATATAAGTCCTTTATCGATAAGACCTTTAATACGTTTAAAAGAGCAAATTTGATAGATAAAAGCTAAAAAAATTCGAAGACTATTAAAAACAAACAAAAAGCGATAAATGAAAATCACCAATAACAAAATTTAAGACTACGAAAAATTACTTTGAATCTACGACTTCTTTTTGTGAAGTACGCTAGAACGTTATCGTTGATTAGGTATGGTAGAATAAAAATTTTGTTTATCTAAGTAGCCCAATAAAAAGTCAAGGCGTTTATGTTTATGGATATTTTATACTAAATATATATAAATAAGGATACATTTCCTATAACTGTAACATGGAGTTATGAAAGTGTCAACTCCGGTAATAATAGTTCATAACTCCATGATCTATAACGACCTTATTGAGCATGCGCACACAGAGCCTCATTTATATATTCACTACGTCAGGTAATCGACTGACATAAAAACACAGTTTTTTTTACTAGATACTAGAAATTGTGTTTGTGTAGTTGATTATTTTTCCTGGGTATTTTTAATTTTTTACAAGTATTAAATTTTCGTGTACTTGTGAAACCAGCATTAAAATTCCAATTTGTTTATATATTTAGTTTTTAGAAATAGTTGAAATCCTAGTTCGTAAATCACGCAAACGATCCGTTTCTGCGCACAAAAATTCTTGGTATATCCCAGAAATGCCCCTTGAGCAAAATTCCAAATCACATTATGCTACGGAAATAAGCATAATAAACTACTCGATGCTTTGTACATCTGACAGATTTCGCGTCTTTTTAAGTATATATGTGCAGCAGAGATAAGCTTTGTAATCAACAGGATACAAGAAATTGCGTTCCTAGAAACACAGAAACTAGCGAAATCTAATTCTAAGGAATTAGATTTCGTTGTTTCATATATTAATATGAAATAAGTTCCATATTAATATAATTTTATTGCGGTAGAGTCGTAGCCAACTTAGCCAAGTTTGTGAGAGTAAGGACGTTAAATAGCAGCTTCCACTGACGCATTTCGTCCAGTGAGTGAGGGTTCAGATGGATCACTCCCCCTCACCTCCTCATTATCCCGATCTTTTCTTCATTAGATATCGTAATCGCACTCAATAGGTCTACAACACACAGCACATGACTGGGATTGTAAGTGTCCATGGGTAGCGGTGATCGTTTACTCTCTGATGGCTTTTCTACTTATTTGCCCCTCGAATATGGAATTAAAAAAAATGAAATAATATTCCATCTATATTTAAGTTCGAAAGTAGGTTATTATGTTCGTTAAAATATACTAATTATTTACAGTAAAGCATTTCTTTACCTTCGAGGTAATAACGTGCACATCGTCTCAAACGAGTTGTCCTGTTTTGAATTTAAACAGCAATTATGTATTTGCAACAAACATTACTATATCATGAACATCCCCAACACGACCTGATACAGTAGAATACAGTACTCAATACAGTAGGAAAAAAATAAAATTGAATCAGGATCGATCCTCGTGCTACCCCTACGCGGACCGTACGTCCGCACGTTCGTTCACCATCGACATCGACCTAAACTCCGAAATTCAATAGGATTTCAGAGGGCTGAGTACTCGGGCCCGCACTCCGATCACATTTGAAATGTAATTTTATTTCATTTTTTATTGGGCAATAATCAGAGATCAAAGTATTGATGAAATCAAAGACTAATTGCTCAAATTATGCTAATAATTGACGCTATTTATGTGTAGTTGTTTACGATTAGATCACGACACGTATCAAAAACGGTGTTGGAATTAAGACCCGGATCGCAATTACGATCTGCGGACCTAACATGGCGTCCTAGATAAGGGTCTCTCTATAGGACTGTCCTTCTCACGCAACCTAATGAGTAAAAGAGACAGTCGTATACAGAGACTCTCGTCTAGGGTGTTATGCTAGGCCCGAAAGGCGGAGAAAGAAAATAAAATTAAAAAATAGGACTTTTATTTTTATATTTAGACAAGAATTAGGTATGAATTCAGAATACATACACAGTGTCAATGTAATAATATGGAATTGAACAAAAGACATGGGAGAGCCGTGCTGCGGTCAACGCGACTGACTGCGGTATGAAAATAGGCCGGCGCGCCCGGTGAGGTGCTACACTCTCCCAGAATATAGACGGGTCGTAACAGATTTCGTTGTCGCATTTTGTCCAGTGAGACTTCTGGTGGGTCAGTCCTAACTCCATCGCTCTCACTTCTCCGTCCATCAACCTAGTCCCTCTCCATCGCACATCCTATTCCTACCCAACAGACTGGCAATGCACCGGCGACTCCTCTGGAGTTGCTAGTGCCCATGGGCGGTGGTGATCACTCATTCTTTGGTAGCTCGCATGCTCGTTTGTCCCTCAAAAGAATTAAATAGAAAAAAATAATCGTTACAAATGGATGAACAACTATCTATTTGTCATTGAAGTTATGATTGTATTGTAGTCACCTTACTAAAAAAAAAAGATTGTACCTTTCATAAAAAGATCTTCCGCTTGTACCTTTATCCCATACCATAGAGAAGTTTATGAAAAGTTGCATCTTAGAGTCTCACTAAAGACAGTAATCATAAATTTGAATGTATTGTTTATTCTAATACGCACCTTAAAATAGATCCATCATTTTGATTGCGAGTGCGTTGGTTCAATTGCAAGATAATAACTAACAGTGCACTCGAGTGAATTGAGTTGTAATGCAGGCTGCAGACGGCTGGGACTGCCGGCCGCTAAATTATTTATACTCTATTCGTGATGTACCGAGTGCGTTCATGAACTCGCGCCTGCCAAAGTGCATTGATCTACGGTTCTGTTGGAACAAATTGCTATAGAGCCTTTACGGAATATAAAAAATATGAAAAACGAACAACGATTTCTCATAATATTTTGTTACAATACTGAAAACATGTGTATACAGTTATTCATATTTATTTCAATTTATTTGGTAAAATACATATTTCATGTTCCACATTAAAAGTTTGAAATAGTAATAACAGTATTTGAAGTGATTTAATACATCAAAAGCTTAACTGGCCCATGCTAAAAATAAAACATGTATACATTAATAATGAAGAAAAATATACGTGTTCGGTATCACATGTGCAAACCTATTCCGCGGAGGGACAACAGAACGGCAGGTTCTACTTGTTGTTAACACTCGATTTCGCTCACCATTTCATTTGCCTATCGTGGATTACATATAAAAATCAACTTTTAAAAATGAACTCCGAAAAACTTTTGTCTCTGTTTATTTATTACACTTGTTATTCTAGTAAAGTATTTCATGTACTGTATGTACAAACGTTAGTAAAAAAAACATAGTGCGTGGAGTCCCTCCGCGCGGAAGAAGTGAAACTTCGTAATGTGGAAATGAAAATAGGAAGGGGTAGAAATTGATTTTTAGTGAACTCATATTGTTTCTTTAAGACAAACTTTATTAACATCGCTTACAATTCACAATTGATCGCATCTTTTAATTCTCATTTTCGAGTGGAGAAATATCCAAATCTATTGGAATATTAGACGCTACTCGTTGCTAACGCTCGCGCTGGCCTGTAACAGGTATACGACGCGCATGCGTTCGAGTGCCACGCATTCACTCTCGCTCTGTCTCTTTCTATTCCCCCTCCCCAGGAGCGTTGAACGTTTAAGGCAACAGTGCTTTCATACCTCCTCCATGGTAACGTTAAACATTTAACGCAACCTTATCAGAAGTCGCATTAGAAGTTTCACTTCAAAAACAGAATGTTTGGAAACCATGTTTGCACAATGTGCAAAAAAACTTCAATTATATCATTAGACAATTTTAAAGTGTAGAGTGAATTGAACTGTGTCAAATATATCATAGTTTTTTTTTAAATCATTTGGAAATTAAATTTATGCTATATTTTGGAATTTGAATCAAATTCATGTGCTTACGATGGCTCGTAGACCGCACACTTAACTAAACGTAGATCGTTGTGGTGCAGCGACGTCACAGTGTTTGACATTTTAAACGCACGATGATTCGACTACATTAAAATTCTTTGAAGATAGCGTGTTGAAGTGAGGATGCGCGAAATTAATATCTCATATGCCTGTAGATTATGCTCGTAACACTATGTAGTGTGCCGGCGTCCGATCGTTGTTTGCTATAAGTAGCACACATAAGGAATCGAAGCAGTAAATAAGCTACAAACAATTTAGGGCAATTCAATTTTTGTCATTCTTAAGATAGTACGTCTAGTTGGCATGCTCAGCTTATTCTGAGATATGATAATCATATTATTTTATTAAAATTTCATTAGTATCAAATAGCTAATTAGGCTCCCGCATCAAATATAAGTTTCTGTTTCAAATAATTTCCGGCCCTATAACATAACTGTGTGCGTTAACTAGGTTTTTCATCCACGCATAAAGATCACAAACAAAGTACAACTTTATAAACCGTAAAGCCCGCGTCCAATTACCAAATCAGTTTACATTTTTTCATTCATGTCTCAGCGTCCGCTCCGCGGCTGGCGCTGTTCCGGGCGCGCGCGGCACTCCAATTAATAATGATCGAGATCGTTCTCGTAATGGCGCATGTGTCCGAGTTCGTTAATGAATAACAGTTCGTATTATCTTAATCGTTAAATTATTTGTTTTATTATTGTTACAAAAATTTTCGTAATTGTTATAAAATGAAATGATTTCAAATTCATGTGATTTTAACATTCAGTTAACTATTATTACGTAGGGCGCATTTAAAATTTCTGGAACGAATGAGAAAAAAATTCTAGGATAGTCAAAAACAAATGTGTTACTTCTCAAAATATTATCTGTTAGCATAAATGCACTTCTTCATAGGAATAAACCAATTTCGAAAACACGTATGCCACTCCTCCCTGGTAGCCTCGGGAACATCTTTTTCATTCTCTTCGACAGCCGCTTCTGGTGATGAAAATCGTTCACTGCGTAATTGGTTCTTAACTTTTGCGAACAAAATAAAGTCACAAGGTGCTACATCGGGATGTATGCAGGATGTCTCATAAGTTCTATATTTTTCTCCTACAAAAAAATATTTATCTGTTTGACTGTATGAGAACTGGCATTGTTATGGTGCAAGATGATACGACGTTTACGGTTATCTTTAAAGCAAACAAACGGTCGTGTATCAATCACTATCACACGGTATGACAATTCCGCAAAGTAACAGTAGCCGTGTGTCCAGTTTCATTAAAAAAAGAAGAAATCATCCGTTTAGAGGCAATTTGCTTACGCACCACTGATTGGTCTCGGCTCATCTCGATAAACCCATACGGTCGACTGCTGATTTGTTTCGGGGTCGTAGCAAGAAATCCATGTTCCGTCAGCTTTACTATGTCCCACACCAAATTTGGCGCCCCTTGAATTAGGTGTGCATGGCATTTCACCTGTGACGCGGTCCGTTTTTGCAGCCTCGATCAAATTATGTGGCATCCACCGCGAACACAGCTCTTTCAAACCCAAATTTTTGTGATGGATTAATTGCTTTTGGCTCATGCCTATGCTTAAGGATGCTCGAATGTCATGTTAGGTCACATGTCTGTCTGTTTCGATCACACGGCGCACAGAATCGGTTTTTTTGACGGCGGTGGACGAGCGATCATCATGAAATTTGTCATTCAAATTGACACGACCGCGCTTCAATTTTGAAACTAGTTTTAAATAATCGTCTTGCATGGTATTTTATCGCCAAAAGCAGATCAAAGCCTAGGTTCTGCCGGTAAGCCGAGGCTCTGTTGAACTGTCAAATGACGTTTAAAATCATAGAAAATCATACTACGAAAATGTTCACGACTTAAATGCAAAGTGATTAAGACACGATTTTTAAAATAATGCCACAATTTAAAAAAAAATGACAAATGAAACAATCTATATTCTACAGCCAAAGATTTCAAATGTAACAATTACTTTTAAAATATTGTTTATGCGAGTGGCCAGTTCCAGAAACTAACAGTGCGCCCCACATATTAAGTAACATCAATAATATTGTATTGTCCCAATTAACAAAATAAAACCAGTATTTTTTAAATTGTTATCATACAAAAAAAATTATGCCACGAGTTGGAATCATGTATCTGTGTCATGTTTCGTCATTTTTAGGGTTCCCTTACTAAAAATGTACTACCTACGGGACTCTATTATTAAGCCTACTCTGTCTGTCCCGGCGTCCGTCCATACTAAATTCAAAGATATTTATCCATTGAACTCTAATGGGAGCTAATTAAAATTTTCTCAGAATTATGTCACTATGGCAGATATGCTAACGAATTATAACAAAAATAATATTGAAATATTAAAGAAGGTCCACATACAATAAGCGTGTTTTAATGACTGTATTTTTATTTTTAATTTATCTAAAAATGGTTATAGAAGCATCGAACTTGTTGTAATTATAATGCAAACTCAAGACTAAAAAAAAAACGAAAAACAAACTGTGGCCCAGCGTAAGTCAGGAAGGCGCCAAGTGAGGATAGAGAAGGGAAAAAATATATTTTTATATTGATAAGTAAAACGATTGTATTGTGTGATACGGGAGCAATGGTGCGCGCGTTCGACTCACACTTAGCCGCCTTCTTTCGTACCGTCGTAAACTTAGCCGCCGCCGCGTCGACCGATAGTCGGTGAATAGGTGTACTTATACGCGATTAGTAGGGACGGATATTAAGTTGCGCGTACATAACGTGTCTATGCTAAAGAGCACAAATGCGACGTGACCCAGATGGAGCCCGCGCCGGTCGTCATCGAGCCTCCATCGGGAAATAGCACATTCAAGTAGCGCGTTTACGCGGCGCGCGGGAGGGCGATTGCGGTTTGGACTTTTCTCAATTTGCAAGTTGATTTATTAGTGAATCGATGCCTGTTTTTATTTGAATCAAATTTTAAGTAGGGAACGGGCTGAATCCTCGGAGGGAAACTTCTTTAATTTTTTTCATTACTGCATAAGCGAGATTACGGCTTTCTTAACTTAATAGTTGTCGTAGTACGATTAAAATGGTTTATTTTACAAACGGCTATGACTGAATGTTATCACGATTTAGTTACAATGGTTTTTTAACTATTAAATACATTTGCGTGATAGTTTTAAAAAAATATGTATTTCGCGGTAGAAATATATTTTCGATTGCGATTATTGCCTGCTAAAGAAAAATATTTTCTATTGTAATAATCACAAATATTAATCTAAATGAGCGATTCAAGTTACCTTTGCAGCTAGATAAGTTTGTTGTTTCAAAACAAGATCGGTCACGTACCCATAACGAAAAGTAACAGAAGAAAATAAGTTATAGTACAAACGACGCATCTTTCAATGTTAAATTTACGTTCTAAATGTACTATTGTCTATAAGATAAAGCTATTGTCTCGTGAGCTATTCAAGTAATTGGAGACATTTAATACGAACCCATTTCAAGGAAATTAAGATACGTCGAATATAATATCCCCGAGGAGGAGGAAAAATGAGGGAAGGCTTTTAAATTAATTCCAAGCATCCCCAGATTCCCTTTCAACGAGGATATCCCGTCCGCCCTCCGACTCCTCGCCGTCCCGCGCTACTCGGACCGACGCTAATGACTTAGGGTTCGCAGGAGTACAGCCGTATAACAGGCGTTTAGCAGTAAACTTCCTCCGGCATCCGATATTTTTAGCGAACTGCAGCGAGTCACGACAAAGCAGTATGTTTCAAGAAACGGTGTTTAGTCTCGGCGGGCGGCCGCGCCGAGCCTTGAACCCGCCCCGGAGCGTGACGCCCCCCGCTCCTGAGCCGTCGGGACTACGGCCTTAGCGTCGCCGGTTATCGCGTCGTGACAATTGTACATATTTTATCGACGTCTTATCGTCTTACGTCAAATAATACACTAATGCTCCTTACCTGCATCTGAAGCAGCTTAGAACCTCCGCTCTTCTCCATCGCAACAAAATAATTTGGAATGGGCGCTAATGGAAAACCTCGATACTATTACTAATTTCAAGTCGTTGTCTCGATAATGTAAAATCCGAATGTAATTAATTTCTAATTCATGCTGTCAAATAAAAATGTAAACAATGCACGACAGTCGCGCTGTTTTTTAGACGTTAAACGAGATGTACAATTTCAATTCAGGATTGTCTATGACATAACATATCCCGCCTTCATGAATGTCAAAAACTTGAATTTAGAACGATTTTCAGTGCTGTCCGATTCGAATGCACGGTTATGAGCGCTCGTCGCGCGGTGAGACCGGAGCGGCCGGCGCGCGGGTACCGATCAAACAAGCCGACGGTCGCGGCGCGACTCCGCCAGCTGTCGGCGCGGCGGCGGGGCGCGGCGGGGGCGCCGCCAGATGACTGCGCGCTGAGTAATCAGCGGCCGCACCGGCTGCGGGCGCGCCGCGGCCGCAAGCCCACGCCCATCGCTTACGGGGCGACGTCGATTACTTATGTCAGAATCATTTATTCATAATCTTTAATTGTTTTCGATCGCTTCATTCGTCTTTTCAGGTAGGTAGAACGCCTTAAATTGGTGACATCAGATCGCTTCGATGGAAAGGACGGTTCCCGATCCCCTATCGCCATCCCAGCTATACTTCTTGTAAGTATATTGTTGTTGAATCAAACAAAATTATCCATAGTTAAATTTGATTCACATTAAATACGAGAAGCGTTGTCCAAAGAGATTATAATCAGTAAACTTCGTCTTAGATATGGCTATATTTCTGGCGATACCCTAAACATTGGACAACTATACATTTTTACTATGTTAATGGCTTTCGTTCTCTTTTCTCACAAAATTGACACAACAGAGCACAGTCAAATATTACATTTAAGTTTATTCCGAAGAGGCAAATCGACGGACTTGTTCAAAGAATGTTTATTTTATTTCAATAATATGTATCTCAAACAATTTCCTTACTTAAACGTACCTTGATTGTCAAGGATTACTTACTGCCAATATTAAATATGACAATAATGTAAAATGTTTTTAAATTACAGATTTTAATAAGAGAGATTAAGTTGAAAAACAGTAAAAGAAAATAATATTTTACCTATTTAGGCTATTTAGTATTTACTGTCCACTTACTGAACTACATTTGCTATAATTATGTTATTCACAAAACAAATTAGAGTATTTAAGCCTTCCTGACCAGCCCCCTAAGTTTCTCGTTGTTGTTCACGGGCGGACACGAAGTCGACGTGCACACAAGGAGAACGAATAACATATTGCCTAAGACTTTCCCAAAGTGTATGTATTTAACTAGTGAATGTGAATCGTAAACGTCAATAGTGTGAATTCGATAGAAATCAAGCACATGTAATACGGGAGACACATTAAGGATTAATGATGTATCTTTAAAATGCCTACTCAGAATCCATTCAATAATACACTTAAATTGTTGTTCAAACAATGTTATCAAATCTACGTATTAATTCTGTATTCGTTAGGCGACCACTATTTTTGTTGACCGACCACCGGCTACGCGAGAGTGCCGCCGGCGTCCGCAACTTCAACAGCTCTGTCGAATAACAAACGCGAGGAAATACAGGAATTTACTCTAAAATATTAGCTGTAGCAGTTAATGAGTGCAAATATCTGTTTATTTTTATTGGTAAGAACATACTGTTCTTAACTTTATAGAAAAAATAAGTATTATCTGTGTATTTATATTACTATGTTAGTTCACTTATTTGTTATTACGTTGTCAATTAAAGAAAGAACTGTAATTAATGTTTTTATTGCGTAATAATATCATATAATTACTGTTTGATTCCAATTAATTAGTTTAACACTAAAATGTGCCATACAATAATCAAAACGGGTTTGTAAAACACTGATTCCAATCTTTAACTACAGCCAAAAGAAAGATGTTAGTTTCTGTACTTGGCGTAAGGAATGTGGAAGAGTTACTTACGGTACAACAACCGGAGTTATTTGATGCATGCAAACATTATTAGATAAACTTCTATAACATTAATTCCATATAAGACACATTTAAATGTAAGTATTTTTTTTTATTATTAAGCCAATTACTTAATATTAAAAATTTAGATAAAAAATATTTAATAAACTATTACTATTTTGTACAAATTTATGTGTCGAGAATCCAGCAACTATAATTGTACTATAATTATTTTAAAATAATGCAATAGCGTCATGAGCAATCATTAACTGAAAAATAAATAATAAATCAATAGACGAATATTACAGGATGGCGGGCGACACGCGCATCGCGGAGAACAATGCGAAAACTTTTAAGTGTCATTCGAATATACCAGTGCAAAAAATTGTTGTCTGTATAATATGTAAAAGTGTTTTTCATACCAATGACTTCGATAGATTAAATAAAAGTGGTAAAGGAAAGTTTATAAGTGGCATGTTGGTCAAATGTCCAGAACACCAATTAGACATAATCTCCAAAAGTCAGTTTGAAATCATTGATATATATGAAAATGCACGCAAAATTACTGAACACACTAAGCTGTACGAAAAAAAGTTAAAGAAGAACTGCGTCCTAACATCTCTTAAAACAAGACAAGATAAAGCATGCTGATGGACGAGATGATCATCGATGATGATCTGGCCATCCTCAGAGTTGAAAATGACCTACTCAAGAATTTAAATCTTGAATGAAAGGAAAAAATTATGAAAAAAAGTCTGAGTAAATTAAACGAAGCTTTTGAATCTGAACCTAATAATATACTAATCTTACATGTAACCGAAACGTGGAATCTCGACTACTACAAACACTACCAACTAGATGTCTATGCTATATACTACAACGGTATATATACATTATACATGCTATATACTATATACAAGGGAAAGTCAACAAAGCGGATGAAGTGGTGATCTACGTCAAATCTATACTATCACGCAACTATAAATGAAAATATAGACCCGTGTAAATTGTTATCCATTATGTTAGAAATTAAAAATACTTTACCTCTTAATATCACAGGTATTTATAGATGTCACGATATTAATGTTGAAAAATTTAATGCTCAAATGACAAATTATTTAATTCTGAATTATTTAATTATTTAATTCTGAACAAAAATGTCAAGCATCACTGCATTGTAGGCTACTTTAACATCAATCTACTCCAAACAGGCTATATATCTGTGCAGTTCCTTGAGACTATGTTAAGTTTTAATTACATCAACTTTTTCAGTGACATTACTAGACCAAATATTATCGTAGGTTCTTGTATTGACAATATGTATTTTAAGTCTAAAGTAGCCATGTCAAAATCTTTTACGTACACTAGTGTTTTCACAGATCACTATTAAATTTTTCTAACAATTAAGTGTCATGCAGAAAGCACCTCTAGAGAACCTAAAGCTGCGATTAATTACAAGTTAAAAATACTATGCGATCAATTAGATTTTGATTATATTTATGAAATACAAGACCCAAATTTAGCTATAAATGCACTAATAAGTGAAATAAAAACTTTAATAAGTAAAACAACACTGAAAACTAAAACAAAAATAGTAGACATAAAAACAAATCTAGTTTACCTAAACAAAAATGAATTACTGAGGGCATTGTTAATTCATGTAATATTAAGAAAATGTTATAACAACTTGCGGAAACTTGATAAAAGTAACACTATATTTAAAGACAATTACAAAATCTACTGTAAAATATTAAATGGTGTAATTATTTGGGCTAAAATAAACTATGATGCGGAACAGATCAACAAGAACAGCAGTGACAGTAGAAAATTATGGCAATACATAAATAATATATTAGGAAGCAAAAATAAAGAAGATAATTATATATGCATAAAGATAAAGAAGTAACAAATGACAAAGATGTGACTGACGTATTTGTTGATTTCTTCAGCAATATAGGTCTAAACTTATCTAATAAAAATTAATATCGACAAAACAAGCAAAAGCAGGGCATCTAATCTAATAGATAACAATCGTAAGTCATTTTTTTAGGCCTACAGATTCCAACGAAATATTTAAGACAATCAAAGATCTAAAAGTTAAAGCAGGTGGTCTAGATGAAATTAATAGTAAAGTACTAAAAACATTAGCACGTATTAGCAAACCTTTAGAGTATATTTTCAATATCTGCTTAACTGAAGGTATCTGGCCCAGCGCCCTAAAATCAGCAGTAATTGTACCCATTTACAAAAATGGTGATGACTACGTGCTTAGCAACTATCGTCCGATATCATTGATATCAAACTTAGCTAAAATTTTAAAGAAACTCGTACATCTTCGATTAACTAATTTCATAACTGAATATAACATAATCTTTGAAAAACAATTTGGTTTTTTAAAAAATAAAAGCACAAGTGACGCTCATGCTGATATTGTTCACTATATATATGTCAATTTAAATGATAAACGAACAATAGTCACTTTCCTCGATCTAGCCAAGGTATTTGACACTGTTAATCATGTCATATTACTAAATAAACTATAGAGATATTTTATAAGAGGTGTTGCTAATAACCTGATTAAATATTACCTAAACAATAGAATACAAACAGTCAGATACAGTACACATGAAAATGTAAAAATTGGTGTCCATTAAGGAACCATACCGGAACCACTATTGTTTTCATTATACGTAAATGATAAATTTAATGTTATAGATAAGAAATACGTGGCATCAAAATGGCGATGACACTGCTATTCGGCGTTCGGGCGGCAATTAAGACGAAGTGTGTAAAAAGATGAATAACGATTTAAAACTAGTCTATACTTGAATAATAATCAATTAACGCTGAACGTAGGGAAAACTGTCTACCTGGCCTTTTCCTGCTGTAGTGAAACGATTCCAACGACGATAATTAGGATAATATGTAAGGCTAAAAGGTGCAAATATCTGGGTAGCCATATTGATAGTTGTCTAAAATGGGATGTATACGTCCAAGAGATTGTTAAATAGGTTAAATATTTCAAATTTCTTGTATATAGTGTTTTCATGGAATTTAGAGTACTAAAATGCTGTATCATTCACTATTTGAAAGTATCATTATCTATGGTATTATAGCGTGGGGTGGTGCGTATAAAAATTCAATCAAACCACTTTTTACTATACAAGAACGAATATTAAAAAAAATAAGAGTTGAGAACAACATTCAAATTCAAAATTCAAATTCAAAATATCTTTATTTCATAGGTTACAAAATAACACTTGAAATACGTCATCATTTTTTGTGAATTTACACTTTACTGCTCGTTCGGAAAGCAGTTTTCCCTCAAGAAGAACGAGCAAGAAACTTAAAGAAACCTTTTGCTAAATACTAAACAACAATTTATACTAAGTAGCTTGACCAAATTTTTCGATATCTATATACATAATAATAAAAACTATATAGGTAGATCTAGACACAAAATAATGCAGGGACGCAAAATAACTAAGACTAAATTCTACAGCAGTCTCTTATGTACTACAATTAAGTACTTTAACACGTTACCGAATGAAATAAAGAACATACTAACACTGACTAAATCAATTAAAGATAAACTAAAGGAATGGTTAATTTCTACCCAAGTTCAGTTACTGGCTTTATAAGCGAGCGTGTCACTGTGCCGGTTTGTTTTATAACTCATATAAAATTTTATATTTTTGGTGCACTTTCATTGCTTTCGCTTTGAACTTCACTTTTTTTTTGTAGTATAAATACATTTAATGTTAAGTTTATCTTGTTAAATGGGGAACAGGCAATAGGCACACATGACAGATAAATCATGTGTGCCTATGTCACCCGTGTGTGTGTGTGTGTGTGTGTGTGTGTGTGTGTGTGTGTGTGTGTATTAACTTTTGAGAAATAAATAAATATAATTTTTGTATCATAATTATTAAAAATATGATTAATTATACATAAAAAAAGCTCTTAGTGTTTTATTTTTACATCGGCTATCCATTTCATTCTTTGATCTAATTCCCAACTCGCTGTTGTAAATCCATAAGTTTTACATTTCTGTTTCGACCAGTATTGTTAAGTTTACCACACAATTAATTTTGACCCATTTTTATATTTTATTTTAATAAGACTACAGATAAAGTACAAACAAAACAACAGATATTTGGCAGAAACACAACCATACAAGTTATACTTTTGGCCACATTAAGGGCTGCGAACCTCTTCATTTTTCCCCTCGAATTCTGCTTAAAGCTCATATCGCAAGATTGAAAAAATGATAATAGTACTACGACAGTGACAGTTGTGTTTTTATGAAAATCGTTTATATGTATTTTTGTTATTAATAGAAATATTAATATTATTTATGTTTTTTAAAAAAGAACTGTACTATAACATGGAAAGGATAGCATTAGTAATATCCTAAATTATTTTGGCATGTCATAAAAATGAATTATTCTATTGACATTAGCTTATCAAAAGTATAATTACATTTATTGTATTAGTGACGGTAAATTGAGCCAAGGTGGCCATAAACGGCTAAATCTTATATACGCTTCAGATATAGCTGATGTAATAAGAAAACCTACCCAATAAGTCGTGGCAGAAGCCTTCTAGGCCACATTAGATATCCAAATGTTGGATAACTAAATCAACTAATGGATAATCAAAATGGCAATTTAAAGGCCGTTTTTCACTGTCCTACGATTTTCGTATCGTAAAACTAACTGTATAATTGTTATTATAATTTCCATACTGTTGTACTCGTATGGAAACTGCAAATGCAGATATGCTTTAAGATCTATAATATATTATTTGTACGTTAAATCCATCTATATTTTTTAAATATTTTGAAAATATCGTAAAAGGTTGCGGAAAGTTTTGTTAAATCGGTCAACAGCTCTCTTTCAATGGAAATCATCGATATTTCGGTAAATCGCCGTTGCGTATTGCCTAAACAGGTGCGCAGGCGTTTTAAACATGAAAAAGATCGTTCGGCGGGCTGCTACATGCGGAAGGTGACGAGCAGCTTCGTCATAAACGTCATAAAACTTGGGGAAAAATTGTTTGTAAATTCGTATCAGTTTAATATTATATTACATACATTGAGATTATGAAATTCAGGCGATTTGTAAATGTATTTCAACTTTTTTCTCAAATGATCTAAATCAAAAATGTGAGCATTGAAAACATTTACAAAATCATTGAGCACAGTATCAGACAAAAAGTAGCAATTCAAAAATCATTGAAATTTCTGTGGCGGTCTCGAAACTAGCTAATAAAATTATTTATTATTTTAATAAATACACGTTTGTAATGATATCGTCCACACTTCGTTTTATTTTAGGCTGGCTACAAGTATTTAAAGTATTATTATAAATCTCTAAAAATTTTGATGTGAAATTTTCTAAGGATATTTCAAACTTTTAATTTTATAAATACAGTGTAATTCTTTTGTGTAATGTTTCGTAAAATATCTGTTTCTGCGAAAATATTATCAAACTAATCAAAAAAAACAGACAAAATCAAATTCTTTTAAACTATGCAAAGAATGATGTGACTTGAACCTTCCCATACGTCGTCATTCTCTGTTATTTCCTGGAAAAAACCGATCAAATTTAAAACTCATTATACCTACGATACGCGAATTGTAAGACCGACGTTTTTCAAAGACGCGCGGTATTGTAGAGAATTGACCGTACTCCTACTACCATTAAAAAATCGTTAGGCTTTTCATAATACTGAAAAATAATTTAGCTACGCTGATGAGTCGACACGACTTAGAATGAATCACATTTCAAATATAAGCAGACCATCAAACAAAAAAAACTAAAGGGCAACGTCTTTTAATTTTAACTTGGAAAATTTTGCTCAAAAGAAAATAGCCGCACCATCATATGACGGTAAATAAAAATAATAACCCAAATACATACTTGAGCTGTTATTTAAGATAAACAACAATATTCGTCGAGGATATGAAGGAGTGCTGAACTCAGTGAAATAGCTGTGCGATTAAAACTTACTTACACATCATCGATCGACTATTTTGGAATTTTTCCAAAATATCACAATATTTTATATCGCTTGTGTATCGCAATACACAAGTTGTTATTTCGCTTACGTCCGACATCATAGATGTCGCGTTGATCGGTGTACTTAAATTTTTAATTGTGCTCCGTATCAGAGAGTCAATACTAAATTAAAACATTTTAAACTCTACTGGTAAAGCCCGTAGAAGCCTGAGTGGAAGTTAATCAATGACTTTCTAAAATATCATGATATTTCGACTACAAACGTCCATTTATAAATAAAGTCCATTATTTAACGAAGAGATTATTTCATCATGTCCTCGAAAAAGTAATTCTTGTTTACCCAAAAAGAATATTACATCATTGAATTTTTTTAAATATTACGATTTCTATCTAGTTTTGAATTGCATTCCTGAATGCCTAAGCTACATAGACTGTTTAAACTTATTTCGATGCGAGTTTTACACAAAGCACGACTCTGAAGTGTTTTTCTGACTTCACGTTATGATGATTCCTCCCCTCCCCCCATCCCCAACCCCTTGATGACATTTGGTTCAAGCTCTCATCTCCTCGCCCCTTAATCTACATTTAAATGACATATTTCATATTTCAAAAAAGCATAACTTGATTCGTTTTTATTAATGCGTGACTATTGACCCAAAATATCCATGTGATTTTTAGTAAAATTGTCTGCTCCTTCAGCCTAACCAATTTAGTTACTCTAAGTCGTTAAATATTATTATATAGGATTTAGCCACGTTTTTGTAGAAAAACATGTCTTATTTAATTTAACTCAGTTTTCTCGCAATTGTGCACTGTTTCTAACGGAAAAGAGGAAAAAAAATTACACGATATTTGGCGAAACACCTACCCCCTATCTCCCCACGTGATATCGGGCGAGTTTAGGGTCGACCCCTGAGGACCTCACGTGATTAATGGACGCCCCTAAACCGATTTCGTAGTAGCGAATGAAATACATGGAAAACGTAACCATCTATTTACATGTTTGCATACAGTAAGCCAACTAAATATTTCACAACAACAAATTTATTATTAATCTTTTACTTACAGTGCATTTGTTGACTTACGGACAAATGTGTTTTATTGCATATATTTAGAAAGTTGAATTGTTAAGTAAACAATTTCATAAATCGCTTTTTATTGTCTTTTTTATCTTGTGATAAAAGAAGAAATTTGTAAGGTAAAACTTTAAAATTAATTATTAAAAATGTCAATAATTATTTATTAATGAGTGTGTTAAAGTTCTTTCTCAACACAAATCTCAAATTAGTGTATCGCAGTTTCCTCGAAAAAACGAAAAATAATTCTTAATATAGGTAGAAAATATAAATGAACGAAAAAAGATTAGTATCATTGTGAAAAAAGCGTGGGGTGTTTTGTGCTATATTTTTTTCACTTATCAAGCACCCCTCTGTGGTGCTTGATAAGTGGCGAGCTGATTACATCAATCAGCTCGCCACAATCGCCGCAAACGCCCACTCTTGCTCGGTGGTAAGTTGCATAAGCGTCAAAGCTTTTAACGTTTTTGCTGTTAAAGTCTTCATTAACGTCGGAAACCGTATAAGTGTTGGTGGATAGTAAAAGTCTGGCAGCATCCACATCAATTATTTCCTCCACATTGTAGACTTGACAAAGAAATTCTTTTATTGTATGGAATATATTTTACCCTAATTTTAAATAGCTGAATAAGTCGACATTGCTGAATTTCAGGAGTGCTTCCTGATACGTCCATTCTTCTTCAGTACATTGAATTATCGAATGGTTTCAAAAGGGCAAACCATAACCTCGCGCTCGTATACTCACGGCGACACTTGTGCGAGGGGTGTCGGCCCTACGATTGGTCTGGCTGTTTACAGGAGGCAGTATACATTCCAATAGTTTCCTGAGTATCATGGATAAAAATCAAGGCTGAGAACATAAATAAGATTCAATTCTGCTTTTAACAGCTTTGAAACATCTGACAAAGATTACAGCCTACGCGAAGTGTTCAGTACTGATTATTAAGTTTTATAGTATTCTTTGGATAACACATAAAAGCCGGCGCCGAGACTTTAATAAAAGTGAGTTCTATTTTTACCTACTGGCACCTGGTACCTGGGAATTGGCCGTCGTCGGCTCAGGCTAGCAGGTACGCACAATGCACTAAAAGTACATACCAACGTTACTTTATTCTACAGATATTATTTCTGAGAAAATTAGTAACTTCTGGGGCCCTGGGATTTTGCTATATTACATTGAAAACTATCAAATACGCGTTTTGTACACATAATTTGCAACATAAATATGATAGGATTACGTTATTATGGAGCTTTTAAGATCACATGATATAAAAACGCATTAACAGAGTTCGCGATAGCCGGTATTACGGAATTTGTGACGAACTTATCCAAAGAGCAATATTTGCGATTAGTTCTGGATCAGTATAATGAAAGTAACTTCTCATATAAATCACGACAATTTAAATAATATTTTAGAGATCTCTAAATGAATTTTTTTCAATATAAGGTAACAAACACAGTGCGTTTTGAACATTAGGAAAACAAGAACTTTCATAATTGTTTTTTTTATATTTTTGAAACGAAAGTTACATAGAATTTTTTCAAATTAATTCGTTTGTGGTTTTTTCACATGAACGCAAGCTTTCACCCCTTTTTTTATAGGTAATAACAATATAATGAAACATATTATGAAGAATAATTAAATATTTAAATATTCTTATGACATAACGGTATTGGGATTTGAGGACTGAGATAAGACGGGAAGTAAAAAAAAAGAAGGTTTATATCTAGTGACATTGATATACAGAAATGCACTATGTAACTATTATAATATGATCGTGGTTAACTTGAGAACGCATCAATCGAAGTTGTCGGCGCTGGAATTCCGATGTAAATACCCCTCGCGAGTGGCTTAGAATTCCCCGACTTTAAGCAAAATCGTCAATCATTTATAAAAACATAAGTGTAAACGTATCATATCCAACGTAAACAAACAAAATTTAACCTAATCTAAAATATTCGAACCAACCAAAATACCCAAATACTATAAACAACTACCCACGCATTTTAGAATAAACAAACAGGTACTATTCTAGTATTGTTACCCATACGCATACATAAGGTATAACTGCCGATCGCCATTCTTCGCACGTCACTTTGTGCATGCATAATCATTTCGAAGGTTTCGACGTGAAGACTTAATCTACATCTAAAAAGTACAGCTACATATTATTTAGACATTCTGTCATTAGAGTCACATAGTAAAGGTCCCCTTATCTCGAGAGACAGTTTAGACAGCACACAGAGTATCCTCTATTTACACACCGTACAGAGTATTCTCGATGATAATGCTGTCTGCTACATCACAATAGCCTGATAGTAATCGTTCAAAGTCAAATTAATTAATGTTCATATTTTTGTAAGTGTTTAATGATAATTTAACCTGTTCTACTAACTTATTAACTTGATTGCCTTATTAACCTTCATTATTTCTTATCATATACATTGTGCGTGTTTGAATCTGTCTTGATGCGTTTCTTATAATTTTTTTTGTTCTTTGCTTTGCTTATTTTATATTTTTAAGTTGATTTACTTTAGCCAGCGTCAGCCCCAAAATGACTAATTATTCAATTATTTTAAAATGTTTGAAGGCGGTTTTTATATTTCATTTTTTTTTCGAAGTTATTTTATTTAACATTTTTTGTTATTAATCAAAATAAAATTAAATCAGAAATATATTTATTTCATAGATAATGTAATTATACTTGAAATACGTCATTAACAAATTCTTTTCGACATTACCACCCATCCCAAAATACTGGTTCACCTTAAGAAGAATGAGAAAGAAACTCAAAAGTTGCTTTTTTTGTTCATGGGTACAAAATACCGAATGATAAATAAAATTAGGACAACGCTCCGAAATAACATGAAGCAACCTAATAGTCGAGCAGTTCAACCCCAGGGAGTTTTTTTATTAAGATATTCAGACATGGTAAAATAGCCCTTGCCATATAACTTTGGTAATTTAACATAATTTTTAATTCTAAAAATGTATATATAATTAAAAATAATTTACTTATGGAACTTCATATGCTGGACATTTTCAAGGCTGCGGGCATTGGTAATATGCCCCCGTTATTTCTTAGATCTACAAGCCCTTCTATTTGTCTACCATTACAATATGTGTTTAATACTTGCTTGAAAAAAGGAGTTTTTCCCACTATCTAGAAATCTGCTTCAATTGTACCTGTGCATAAGCGAAGTTTAAAAAGCAATGTTCAAAATTACCGTTTTTGAATTTTGCCTGCTCTATCGAAGCTCTTTGAGAGATGAGTGCATAATATTCTTTATACTTCTCTGCATAACTTCATTATTGAATAAGAACATGGTTTTGTACAGTGGCGCTCGACGACTACAGATTTGATGATATACTGTATGACATTTGAAGCATTAGATGGCAATAAGTAAACTAATAATATATATACTGACTTTCGTAAGGCATTCGACAGAGTAGATTACAACATTCGTCTTGAAAAGCTCCCTTTTAATGGTATTCGTGAAAACTTATGGGGCTGGTTTAAATCCTACGTATCAAACCTAATAGAAAAGGTCGTTATCAAAGACAGTGAGTCTAATTTTAATTCTGTTAGTTCTGGTGTTCCACAGGGCTCAATTTTAGGTTCTTTATTATTTGATCTCTTTATTGATGATGTTCATCATTGTTTCAAATTCTGTGATTGGATTTATGTGCTGATAACCTTAAATTTTTTTACACAATAGCCACACAACATTACAGAGTCCTACTAGATTTAGATCAATTTTCAGATTATTATATTAAAATAAATTAAACCTTAACTCAAAAAATGTAAATCAATTACTTTCACAAGAAAAGGACTTTAAGCCAATATCCTTGTAATTTGAATAGCATTTGTCTCGATGTTGTTGAATCTATTAGAGATCTCAGAGTCAGACTTGATAAAAAACTACATCTCGATATGCGTCTTGCAAATATAATCAACAATGCTTATAGAATGTGTGGACTTGTATTTCGTTCTTGTGCTAAGTTCATCTGATCTTCTACATTTATTCACACTTAAAAATCTTCACACTTAAAATTCCCAATTGGAATAGGCAGTGCCTTTGTGGAATCCTTTTTATAACAAATGTATAGACGCACTTGAAACTGTACAAAAAAAAAATGTTCATTTTACATGCATTTAAAATGTTTTCGTGGTCGCCTGTCATATAACTGTCTTTTAGGTAAATATAATGTACTAAAACTGAAATACAAGCGTCTACAACTTTAAACAATGATGCTTTATGATTTGTGCTATAATAAATATGATTGTGTGTCAGTTAACAACCAACTGTGTTACAGAATTTCTTACCGAACACATCATCGTAGAGAACACCAGCCAATCGCAACTACTTCATGTCGTACTAGTGCCGGTAAACGTTCACCACCCTATCATCTGGTTGATTCGTACAGTAATCACTTTGCTTCTATAGATGTAATGACTGAGCGCATTGGCAAGTTTAAGAAATATACATTAGAGCCTTAAAAAAATTCAATGACGTCATTATTATCTAATATTAGCTGTCCCTTCGTTTTCTTTTGTGTGTGTCATTCCACTATTATATCTTTTTTTATCTATAGACAGCCACTTATCAATATTTTTTCATACGTTCCTATCTGTGGTTACCGGTTTGGTAACATATTAAAGTCATATTAACCCAAAGAAATAAATAAAACAAAAATAATGGTAAATTTTGAATTTCAGCCGGGACCTTATTATAAAAAGATACATATTTCCCTTTGAATGATTTGTTAATTTTATTTATTTTGATTATGTCAACCCGTCAACAGTCAAAGTCCTGCTTCAGGACTCTGACCGCCAAGCCTAACATTGGCTTTATTGTGTGTTTTTTTAAATTGTCATTGGCAGGTTTAATACTCAGAATGGTTATTTTAGGAATGAAGCTACAATTTTTCTCTGTAGTTAAAGAGCTGTGGCATTACTAATCTGTATATTTTTTATTCTGTGATTTTGTATGGGGTGAAAGCGTAAATTTTAGTTATTAATAAAATCCTTTTAAAAGCATAATAGAGTTAAAAGAAATGTTAAACACGAACACTTAAATATACATTTTTGTTTCTTATAGACATTTTTAGTTAATTCGAGTTTTTTCATATAAAATTTCAATCGACAAGCTAGACTTACAAAACCGTTACTTTTTCTATTAAAGTACTTTTATTATGAAAGTGATGAGAAACTTTATAAACATTAACTTTATGTTAGTGTTTGATTACTTTCATGATGTATAAAAGCATTTCAACATTGAATACTCGTGTGTCCTTGTCACAGGGCATACCCGTACTATACTCGTCACGAATTTCGGAAATTTTATGGTATTTCAAAGATCTGTACTGAAAAAATTTTCTATTTAAAGTTTATTGTTTTCAAAGTTTTTTTTTTGCAGAATAGTTATTCTATTTTTAATTTAATGCCTTAAATTTGCACATATATGAATACGTTTCATTGTATAAACTTAATTTTAAGACTCGTTATTTTTCGACTATTCTCAGTTTTAATTTTTTATACACAAAGCGAACAACAAAAATATACGATTCTTTATATTTTAGTATAGTCTATTAAAGGATTAAAAGGTGCAAGTAATAAATCAGTCTATTTGAAACAAACTCGCTATAAAGATGGATTAAAAAAGAACACTCTTCACTTGAGCGCGGTAGTTTGATGCTTGCAATGTAATGTCTCTCTTATAAAAAAAGGATGGAGTGTTAATTTTTTATTAGATATTATTGCGAACTGATTATTAAAAAATAAAAAAATACAAATAAGAACAAAAACATGGTTTTATTTCTTTGTGTTTGAAGTCTTGGAAGGTACAGCTTCTCTAAGTTTAACATTTTTATTACTGGACACCGTATGGCGTGTGACAAATATCAAATTCATGTACTAATAAGATATTATTGAAACCAAAAGTTTGAAGCTACCGCAGCAGAAAGGACTGTATGTGCAATTGAAGGAGAAGATACAGTCAATGAGCGGACGACATAACTTTCGTTTAAGCGTTTTAATAGTGGAAATTTGACGCTGGTAAATAATTCGCGAACTGGTCGCCTACTCGTATGGGATATTGAGACTACAAAAGAAGCAGTAGAAAACCAACAATAGTCTAGCATTCATCGATTATCGGACTGGACCTTCTAAAGACACCATAAATCGCCACTTAAAATCATTGGCTAAGACCTGTAAAAGTTGTCGAATAATGCTCCTCAAATTAAACAAAATTCAAACGAAACGTGGAGTAAAAGTGGGTAAACAGCTCCCTGCTCTGATGAAAGATGGTCGTTTTATTAAATACAGTGTTACTTGCAATGGAAAGTTAAGTTATTTAAACAATCCAAACATGAAAAAAAAACAGTGGTAAGGCAATTACTTAAACCCGTCATGAATAGAGGTTGATTTGATCCGAAAGCCTTGTCCAGTGGAATTGTGAAGATTTAGTGCGCTTTGAAATGATTTCAGAAGGTTGAACACTGTCAGAACACATAATGAACAGCTAATACTAATACATGAGGATTTGTCGTAGAAATATCCTGGTTTAATAAACCGAACATAGGTGCTCATTCTGCTAAACCATGCTTAACCATGAACTATAAAAGTTTCGCCTAATAAAATCGAAGAACTTGATGATATTGAACTCCTTTTACATTTCCCATTCAGTCCAGAACTTGCACCGTCAGTTTATTATTTATTCAGATCCATGGCAAAATCCTTTCGTAGAAAAAAATTTAGACCTAAAAAAGGTGTTGAAAATGCAGTGTGGTATGGCAATGCATGATATTCTTGGTGTATTTTGTAGCAGTGAAATAAATAATGATTAAATTTCATTATTGTTCATTTAGCGAAGTTTAAAACATTATATTTATATAGTAACATAAAACACAATTTATTTGCAAAAAAGAAAAGTTACTTCTTATCTAAATTGATGTATATTTGTAAAGTTTACTTGTATATATAGGTATATATATTTCATTTTAATTTCAAATCAAATAGAAAATTATAATAAAACAGGATTTTCATAAGATATTCAAATAAATTTTGTGTCAAGCTTCGGTATAATTATTATCAATATTATCGGAATGGGGCACAATATTTATTATTGGAAATTGAAATGTAATGTACAAATAAACTGGCAAATAGCAGTTTAATTATCCCACATATTATTAGAAAAACATGTGCGTCTGAACATAAAGGATATTCGGGGATAATTCGATCTCCACAGAATTCAAATACATTTTGATTAATTTTACAATACTTTAACCTCTACCATAGCGTGATTATTTTTTGAGCAAAGTACAAGCATACAAGCAAACATACAAGCAATACAACCAAAATGTTATAACTATGGTTGTCATTTATTTCATTTGTTTTAACGACAGTAGAGATCAATGTACTATTTATTCCGATCCAAAAACATTTAACAGCAGTAGAGCCGTGCCGCGGCCCGCCTGGCTGCGGCACGGACACGGCAGGCTCGAGCGGTGAGATAGCCCATTCTCACAGAACGCGGACGTGAAATAGCAACTTCTCTGTTGCATTTCCTTCTATGAGTGAGAATTACGAGATCCAATCCCTCGTCCATGACCCTATTCCTATTTCATCACCTCGTTCCTCCTCCATCAGCTCATTTCCTTTTCCATCAGATATCCTATTCGTCTAACACATTCACGCTTTGAAAGATGCATGGCGCATTACACACTTGTCCACGACCGGCGTCTCGTCAATCGCTAAAGTAAGAGGACTTTCGACATTAAGGACGTCGAGACCTATCACATCGAGCCCGCCCGCTGCAGCATGACCTACCAGCATGGTTTATGTTTAACCATTATAGTTGTATTGTGCCCTGCAAAAGACGTCCATATACCGAGAAGCAATACGGCGCGGTGTTCATAACACAGGTTATTCGGGCGAAATAATACACAGACGTGATCCTTTAAGGTATATTTATAAAAGTTACATATACAAACATTCATTTGGCATAATGTTCGACACCACTATGGGCGCCGGCGGCCGGCGCTCTCGCCCGCCCGCCGGCCCCCGGTAACACACGTACAACAATAAAACGTCTAACACCGCGGCCTACGCTACACCTGACTCGCCTCGCCGTGCCGGGGCTACTCTCTACGCAGCTAACCACCGATGTCGCTATTTACGCTCGACTCGATCTCGCTTCGCGTCCCATAAATGAGGCTGAATTCAAATAAATCGTTACTCTACAACACCGATAAATATCATCGCATCCGACTCGATATAACTCTCTTAAGTGACTAGACGAAACCAGCGTCCCAAATCATTATTGCTATGTGTACTTAATTATCTTAAATACGAAAGTTAGTACAGAACACATTTAATTTATTTATCATAATAATTTCATATTCCATGTAAAATCAATCAAATACAACATAATGTTATTAAAATCATAACAAGACTACGACCTCATACAAAAACGCGACACCCAGTTCTTCTGTGCTGATCCTTAACTTCGATTATTTTTTAAACACCGATTCATCCAAAATTATAAATTACATCTAGTTCTGTGTCGGTTAAACTGGAGTATTAAAGATCTATACATTCATTAATTTACTCGACTCTAATAAATCTATAAACTCCATTGCAAGAACATTTCACGACTCAGTTGGCACATTCGGTTTTGGTATCGCGCTACTACTCATAAGGACCGGAACTCGGCGATGCGCCGTCTTAAATGGGAGTTTTAAGCTCTTCTTTTAATACTCTCGGTTGATTTGTATAAACTTTTTAAAATAACAAATATGTGTAGCTTATTTCGTTTGAGAGCAACATTTTTTTATTTTTATCTGATTTTAAAACCTGTTAGCGTAGAGGTAAAAAGAGTAATTTAGACAAGACAGTTTCTCTACGTCAATTTCCAAAGGGTTTCTTTGACCTCTTATGGGTTTCCAATATTTCCTTTTTAATATGGAGACATTTTTATTCTAAAAAGTTCTAATTGGACTCCAAATTATCTAAATCACTCATAATTAGATAAATTTTGTAGATAATAGTTTGTTTGACTATTTTAAAACGTTGATTTGGAGCTGTAACGAAACAGAGCACTCACTAATTGTATTTTTTTAAATATTTTAGAATTTAAAACACGATTAATAAAGGCTCACTTTAAAAAAAAACAATATTTCTATTATATATTGTCGATGTGTTAACGAGAATATAATTTATATACAAAAGGAAAAAAAAACATGAAACACGAATACTGAGGAGGCAAGTGTTAATAATTGTTTTGTGGGCGGTTATGTGCTTTAAGTGTAAAACTCCTAGAGGAACAGTAAAATTTAAATAATAGTCAATAAAAAAAATATACTAGAGTCCAGTTCGTGTAAGAAACGCATTGTTATGTAAGTGGATATTTAAGTGAGGGTCATTTTTAAGCTTTGATACAAGGTAATAATAAATAAGGCTGAATCAGATAAATTCAGAGATAACTTTTTTGTTTGAATTGTTGGCTTCAGTAAAGCCCGATTACATTTATAACAATATTTTGAATGAAGGTTTTTGCAGGAGATGTTATTCGCCACGAAAATTGACTGGGTCAAAGGATGTGAGCAGCGCCCATATTCGTTTTTGGACGCCTTCAGCCAGCTGCGGATAAAAATGTGCCATAGTTCTTTGTCAGTTTTTAATAAAAAATACAGGTAGTGCTTAAACCTTAAACTTTGATTCAAACGAGATCATCACAGAGGAAATTCTACCGATAGAATTAACGAAAATATGAGCGATTTAGATAACTGGAGTTAAAAGTTTTTTTTTTTTTTAATAAATAATATGTAACTGTTTAAATAGGAAAAATACATAGTGAGAGAGAGATCTCCCAAAACTAGAATTGAAAGCTTTTTGTTTTCAAAGCTTTCTATCTTATATGTACTACTACACTTAGAAAGTGCAGCAAATAAAAATTTGCTCTCAAATGGAATTCATCAATTAATATAAAACACGTATCGAGGTTATTACGCAGTTCCTAGCTTACCATTAATTCTCTCTCTCTATAAAACACCGCTAAAAATATATCGAAAACACCTCTCAAGTTCTCTAGACGGGGTTACTTAAAAACTTCTCTCTCTTCTTAAGTTGAATCTTGCAATGAAGTCAAAATACGATGACACGTGTTCGACACCACCACGGCTAGGGCGTTACGTACACGACACAGGTACCGTAATAATGATTAAATAATTGGGCAGTCTTTGGGTAGGTCGGAAGATTTACAGCGACTAAATTACTTTACACCGTCTCTAGATTACGACACTTACTCGCGCATGCCGCTACGCCGAAGTCCGAACTCGAATCGTACGGAGAACGAGCGACTTTAGTGAAACCCGGGCGATCGTTAAATCGGAAAGGGTAATATTTTTTGGCAAAAAGTAGTTTCAGCAAAAGAAATACTGCTGTTACGTTACGGAGCGAGAGGATCTCTGCGATCAGAACCCGCTCGTGTCTAGGGGAGGTCTTCTATGCCGACCGTTTTTCCTACTGCTAACATCGATTTCCGTAGTAACTACATCGATTAATTAGTACACTAACTATCGATAATTCTTCATTTACGAGTTACGAACTCATTGGTGTCACGGGGTAGCACTGGCCGCTGCCGTCCCGCACGTTCGTCATTTTAGAATATGGTTAGACTCGAAAATAAAATGCGGTCACAGCGTCACATGTTCTTGAGATTAAATATTTTTAGAACGTGCAAGACGGATAACGATCCAATTATTTATACCTATAATCCGTATTATTTACTTGAATATACATAGATTTCACAAGTTTCTCGATTTTTTTTATGTTTTGATGCTTTTTTGTTTTAGGTCATGAGCGTAACCTAATACAGTCGTAAACATTTCAGTGACAAAGAGCGGCCAAAAGAAATTGAACTGAAGATTCATAGAAAACGTGATTACACCAACGTGAGCGGTAGATCTCCCTTAAATTGGAAACATCACATAATTCGTGTAAGGGGGCGTCCATCGATTGTGAGTGGCACTTTAGAGGAGAAGTATTATTTTACATAAAAGATAAAATTGCAAGCAAACTGAGTTAAATTAAATAATAGATGTTTTTCCACTAAAATGTGGCTAAATCCTACACAGTATTTATTGAGTTTTTCTGCGCAAGCGACAAAGGTTTAGAGTGGCTAATCAATCAGGCTGAACGAGTACATGATTTTATTGCAAATTACATGGACATGTTGGTTCCAGGAGTCACTCTTGAGACCACACAAGAGTCCCCGTGGACTAAATTAGAATGAATATTCTTATTTAAATATTGTATTGTTCAGTTTTCTCACTGATTGTAGATTCAAGACTACGTTTTTAGTAGTCTTCAATACTAGTCTTTATTTGTGCAATAATATAATTTTTTTTTAAAGTAAATCCAATTCAATGAAGCACAGATTAACGTATTTCAGAAACCTCAGATAGGGATTAAAGGGCGGGGAGGAGGACTCGAGCCAAATCTCACGCCATCTCACTTGGATCGAAAAATAGCTCAAATAGCTTTACGTAATTTATGGGTGTCCCCTAGATGTTGATATTCATTGAATGGAATGTTTCCTATTGGTTTTTTGGGTTATACTTCTTTAGACGCGTTAGGAAGAACATATAAGAGTCCATTCTTAGCTTTAGCTGTTACAAAGTTGCGCGCCGTTTATTATTATTATTATTTTGGGACGCTATCTTATTATAAAGCTCTAGCGATACAAATCTTTTAGGTCAAATGGTTATTTCAACAACGCCATCTGTATGCACTATTAAAGATAAAGTCATCTGTACAAAATTAATGTAACCTGTGATTTTATATATATATATATATATGTATTACTAAATAAATCTACCAAATCTAGTGTGCATTTCTATTACACTTGATATATAACTGAGTTACAATAAATATTACTGTTCTATAACGTTTGAGTGAAATGAACAATAAAATACGGATTTCTCAACATAAATATTTTACACTGAATGTTGTTGCTTTAAGACAAAGAAGTATCAACCCCTCTCGTACGTAATAAGCATTTTTTCTTTACGTTGATTAAAATCTCTTCATTTAGCGCCGGTGAAACAGTAACTATTTGTACTTTTTATGTAACAAATCACATGACGTTTGAAATGTTCATCAATGTTCATGGGTATGCCCGCCCGAAAAAAATACGTGTATGCGAGAATTGAACTCTTATAAATCGTGAAATCGTAGGAGTATACCAGAATAGGAAAACGCCGAATTGCCCGGACCACGCCCCGGCGGCGAGCGGGCTGTTGCGGACAGGAAGTGAAATATTTATCGTGCTCGAAGTACCCCGTGTATGGCGCACCGATATTAAATAATTTATGTGGTTGCATAGTAATCGACTGCTTTTTATGGTTCCGAGACAAAATGCAAAAACGGAATCCTTATAGTTTCGTAATGTCTATCCGTCCGTATATCACAGGCATTTTATTCAAAAACTACAACACGCACATTGATGAAATTAATAGTGTAGGTGTCCTATATAAGCTGCTACTTAGTTTGGTAGTTAAATAACTAAAATGAGTAGTTCAAGGGGGGCACTCCGTACATGCAACAGAAGCTGAAAAAGCACATATTTCGACAGTTATTTTAAAAACACTTTAAGGTTTCAAAGCATTTTTTTTGATTACGTGCATAATTTCGGAAATAATCGCTGCGAAAATTGCAGAAATGTGTGTCCCCCTTTATTTTCTAAGCCATATGTCCAAAAATTTTAAAAAAATAATAAACGCAACACTTCATAAAAACTTTCAATGAAAATTACCAAATGTACTATTTTTGAGGTATTGGCGAAAAGCTGCGCTTCTCAACAGAAAGACGTAAGTGCCATGACGATACGCTCTTTTGCTGATGCACTTTAGTTTACACTAGTTTAATGCTAATAGTCCACATACCTACTTGTTTTTCTATTCATAGGCGACTAAAGTGCTTGTAACTATTCTGTGCGGGAAACATGGAAACAATTGTAACGACGTACTTTTTTCACTTCTTTGTAATAACGGAACATATCTCTGAACATCGACGTAACGTAAATGGACAACGTAACGAGTTTAAACTATTACGAGATTAAAAATTAATAATCCCATATGAACAAAGTAGTACATAAACTTAAAGCATTAAAGAAGGTAAGATGTGTTGTTAGTCTTCGAAGAGAAATTCTTATAAACGGCTTTCTGATTCTATTTTCTGAAAAGCGTTCCTCCACTAACTTTTCAAAGTACCGATAGAGCTTCTGCTATATTCGTCTATGGATAGAGCGTGCTCGCGAATTCACTGTCGGTAAAACGTGTGGGTGACAGCGAAATGACTTGTGAGACGGTGAGGTGGCGTACCTGTTTACAAACTACAACTAATTTTAAAATAATAACCATTTTTGAGAAGAAGGAAACCTTTTTTTTTACGCCTGATATCTATTTTATACTTTTCTTAATAAAATCCTATCGTAAGGTTTAAACAATTTGTACATAAAAATTTAATATACCTAGTGTTATTATATACCTAAATAGAGTAGACTAGAACAAACCTCGATCTACAAAATTAAATAAAACAGGTAGTCTTAAAATAACTTAACCTAACAAAATCAACATTTTTCGACTGAAAATACTTTTACTTAAAAATAATCTTGATCTTCGTTTTATGATTTACAAACATTTAACATTTCACGCTGCGCTTTAGACACATTGTCGATTATCAGATGGACCTTGATGTGCAAGCAAAACAAGTTGTCATAAAAATTTGTGTGTGTTTTAATCTCACAAAGATTAGATTGAATGAGATTGTATCGAAAAGGGAATGGGTGTGGGACGTAATGATTTAAAAGACAATTTATTCATTACTGATGTGAAATTAGTCGCGTTCCAATAATTGCGCAACTACTGTTATCTACAGCAGAACAAGACTCCCACAAGAACATATGTTTACGTTACTGCGATGTAATAACGCTAACTTCACACCGACAACAACATTTTGCGATAACTTTACAAGAAAAAACTGCTAAGGGCATTACATGCACTCTCATGCATTGAAGGAGATACCAATAGTTACAAATTCACAGTCGAACCTTCACTAAAATTAATAGACACATTCCATCATTTATAGAAATAATGTGAAATATAGTTGCGATTTACAACAGTCAACAATTTCAAAATAATGTTTATATTTCGATATTCCTAGTAGAGCGTTTAATTAGCTATTGTATAAATTACTTCGTTAATTGGTAACAAGTTTTGTGAAGGTGGTAATAAAAATTACAATATTTCATTATTACTTAGGCAAATAAGTAAGTCCGATGTGCTGTGGGACTGGTCCACTCCAGTTTTAGTCTCTCCTTCAAAAATCATGAACGATTTAAGATACTTGATACAAATTTTAGAAAAGTTTTCTTTTAAAGTTATGCATCAGAGGAATGATTTCTGTTATTTTTATTCAAAAGTCCATTTTATACTGTTTTCAGTATCGTTGTAGCAATACAAGACAACTGCACTGAATTCTAACATAATGTAATATAAAATGTTTATTCGTTGGACTTCAAAATATTGAAAAGTTACTAAAATATTGACAATTAAGAAATGACGTGAATCGATTTCAATTCTTATTGGATATTATCGCTTTATTAAGGGTAATTTCATAATAAGATAATTACGTATTAAACTTAATATATATTAATAAAATGTATTATGTTCTGAATGTTTGTATTCATTTTAATTAATTGTACTTCAGTTAAAAGTGTAACGAATTGCGCAATAGGGCTTTCTAACATTGTTGAAAATGAAAATACCGAAAAATGTCAATTTGTAACCAATGCCTTCATCTTAGCCATTGATAAATATGAATGTATGATTTATATTCTAATCTTATATTTCGTGTCAATAAATAAGACTATTTATACGTACAAAAATATTTTAATTCGGTCACTATCAGGTACGGTGAAAAATATATGTTGTTAATTTTTTGCTTCTCGTTGTGGCCTCGTACACACGTGTTAATGTAGAATATGACAAACTATACTTTGTAATTAGACGTTGTTAGTGTTGTGAATAGTGGTCTGAGAGCAATTGCTTTGATGTGACATTTTATATTGCACTAGTTGTATCAAAACGCATCAGTTTATGAAATTGGTTCATATGGCTTCCTTTTTGTCATTTGTCTGCTAAAAGTTAAAAAATATCACAAATTTCCAGAATATTAAATCGTGCGCTTCATTGACGAGTTGAATATATACATATATATATACAAGCACACAATGTATAAAACCGTGGGATCAAATTTATTAATACAAATATTGGAAAATACAAAGATGTATATGACTAAGTTCTGTCGGGACTTCACACCGCAATGGAGACCCACACTCAATTATATTCAAATGGTTTTTATAGTTTTGTACTTTTATAATAATTATTACAAAACAGCATTGTAGAAACAATATAGTTATTGTTTTAATTTTTAGGCCATTGTTCAATGTCATTTTTTCTAGCATTTTTTATAATAATTTCTGGTTTCACTTTATTCTGTGACTTCTTTTAAATTTTTCACGTGCGTATTATAACACAACACAAGAACACAAAACTTTCAAGTTTTTCTAAGGCGAAGATATTGCAAGTTGCACCAAAAATAAAAATGTAATTTGTAAACGTAACTCTTAAGATTTATAGAGTGCGGATAATCTGTCAACTCTAATAGGTTACGTATACGAATTACGTTTTTACTTTTAGTGAAATTCACGTTACATATTACAGAATATATTCAACTCTTTATAAAAATAAGTGTATCGAATAATTGATTTTCATTTCGGTTTGATCATACTATAATTTTGAGCCGTGTCAATGAAGGTATGTTATTATCCTCCAGTCGTGTCGTGAAGTTTCGTGACAGTTTCGAGGCTGCATTTCCACGCGCACGTGCCGCCTGTCCGGACTCGCCGCCGCGTTTACATCATGAAGTCGCCGCAGTCGACGCCGAAGTCCCAGTCGTCGGAGGCGGCGGCGGAGTCGTCGTAGTCGGCGAGCGCCTGCTCGTAGACGCTGGCCTCGTACGCCGTCACGCCGTCCAACATGGAGCAGGCCTGAGACACGTTGGTGTGGTGCATGGTGGGCAGCGCAGGGCGAAGTCCTCGCCTTCCTGCGACCACGTCAGGCCTGAAAACGGTTTTAACGCGTGTCAGGTACGTCACCACATTTCGACATCCGGCACCTTCGAATGCCATTATCGAAAAGACTTTTATACAAATGCGTTATGTAGAGAACAATAATACGATATTAAGTCGTTCGTTATTTACATTATTTTTTGTAGGAAAGAGGACAAACGAGTCTGTGAGTTCGTTTCATAATAAGTGATAACCGCCACCGATGAACGTCCTCAACGCCACGGGAGTACACACGCGTTACGGTTCTTTGAAAAACATACATACTTCATAGTGAACTTAACTGCACACGTGCAGTGTTTCGAGCAGCTCGAGCCTTCCTGGCCGACCACGCGGGTCACCAGCAGACGGCTTAAGTTATTTTGATTATTCACGCACTCCCGTTCATAGCGGTGACCTTCTCAGCGATGGAGCGGCATATGCATATTTACAAAGTTTTAGATTTACAAGAATGTTTGGGATGGTAAAGTATACAAAGTCATAAAGGCTGCATAATGCAAAAATAAAGAAACTAAAAAACCAGTCTTTTTTATATTACAAAAAATGGACGCGTTTTTTGGTGTTTTCATATACGACACTTAACCTAGATTCACACGACTTTCATTTAAAACAATTTTTGATTCATTCGTCTTATACTATATTTTTCAAGATTTAAAACTGCAGTTTAAGGTTAATACAATATTTAGTTCAAACGTTTTATCTTTGCAGTGTACAGGCAGAGGTTAACGAAGTACATACGTCCACTCCAGGCTCCGTTCGGCAACGTCACCCAGCCCCAGCCCTGGCCCCAGGAGAGATCGTGGCGGAGCTGGCCCGCCAACGGCACCTGCCGCTTGATCACGGCCACGAGGCCGCGGCCCTCCAGCACGCCGCCGGGCGCCGCGCCGGCCGGCCGGGCGCCGCGGCAGCACAGCTCTGACGCCGACGACGCTGGAAATACAAGCATATAGTTCGGTCGAGCTCGTGACGCACGTACCTAGTGTCGGAAAGTCGTACGCATGTACTATTTTCATCCGGTGTTTTCGTCTTCACTGTTGACTGTTCAGTGCACGCTTTCGACCGATCGGCGTTCAGCACCTATCACCTACACACCCCCAGTACAAACACATGCTTTTCATCAAACGCACGTGACCCACGACCGATACGAGTCGCGTGGGCCGCGCGGAGTCGACGGCGTTCTCGTCGTTGCGGTGACAGTGTTCGGAATCGACAGCTTATTTTCCGAGACGCACGAGCAATGCATGGTTTAATTTGATTCGAGGTAAGTAAATTGGATCTCTTGTATTCTAGGAACAAATATGTTTCATACTAGATAGAAATATGGTCAATGTCTTTTAATAAATAAAAAACAAAGTATCATTTAATATGTATTTAAATTTTTCTGTTTTAATTTCAACTTAATGTTCTCAATTTAAAGATTGTTGTTTAATTTTATGTCATTTAGTTCCTGACTATTTTATATGACAATCGATTTATTGATGACAAACTAAACTCAAAATATTCTGTTCACATTGCATATACGTGGTATTTACGGCGTTCGTCTTAATCTAGACGATAGTTTGTAGTTGTCGGCTGTAGGTCTTTTTAAAGCTATTTAATATACAGGCGAACGGTCTACGATGAGGATAATTCGCTACCGTCTCAAGAACTAAAAAAGTAATTTGCACATACGTTAATAATAAAGTAACATTATGAGACATTAATAAAAAATTAACCATATATAAAAGAGAGAAAAACTACATAATAAATCATTTTTAAAGCGAGTTGAGACGCGCCATTGATTAATTAACTTGATTTGGGAGGGACTCGATGGTGGGAGTCGTCAGACGGCGCTCTGGCGAGTTCTGTGCAAGCGCCAGAGTTTAAAGGGCCAATGTATATCATTAAGGACCATCGCCATTGGACAACTCACAAATAAATGACGATATCGTCTCTTTCGTCTTCGACTCGATGAATGAACTTCTACTTCCAATGGCTCTTGTTCAATTTTCATAAAACAGAAGTTCTGTTAAATGTACTTTTTAATTGACCGTTTTTAATAAATTGATTTAACAACAGAGCGCTAATACGGGCCGCGCAACCTCGAGATGAGAAGCATTGCCGCTGTTTTAATTGACATATAATTTATTCTTGAGGAAGAGTACGAGCAACAGAAAAGGCGGACAAAACGCGTTGTTAACATTAATTCCACACAAGTCCTCACTACGATGGCGGTGACACCATTAAGCAAAAAAGTTACGCATAATTTTTTGCTGCATCAAATATCCGAGATGAAGCAAAACCATGTTTCGGTGGGCGACGTATTTTCCTTAAGCACAGAACATAGATTTTCATGCACAAAACTATACAGAAACTCTGATTTCCTTATGGCAATATGAGCCAATTATTTATCGCCCCTATGCAGTTGTAGAAATAACGCCTAATAGAAGTTATGCCTTGTACGTTATGCATTATTTTCTCACAAATTCTGCCGGTGGACTCGGATCGCAATCAAGAAATTAATTCTCAAGAGATCTAAACTCAAGCGTGTACTGTTCCTTAAAATACTGTTATGAAATTCCGTAGTAACGATCGGCGTCGGGCCTCGGGGGGCACTCGCTTTCGACGAGTGCTATGTCGTAAGATCTTCGGGACCGAAACCAATATTTGCCACCGAGCGGTAAGGCTGAATTTGGGACTTAAAATTGGATTCCTGCTATAGATCGACCGCGGAATCGATGAAAACTTTGGAATAATTTCTAGAGAACGATGGCTGTCTTGAAGGACAAAATAAAAAAGGTACGTATTATATATGTATCAAGGGCTTAAAGGATAAAAAGGACGCGTAAGGAGTCTAATGTTTCTGGGTAATGACAACGGCGACATCGACGAACGACATGAAAGCGGCTCACGCCTGATGACGAATTCTAGTGAGACGCGCCGTTTTGCAGCGACCCCTGTCGCCGCTTTTATGTCGATACTACTACAGTGACGATGACAGTAAATGTGACTATTTCCAACGTCTGGTCAATAAGCCATCATTCATCGTCCATAAATTGGTCGAATAATTACGAGATAAAGTCTACATACAAGCAGTTTACTTAAATTTCTCACAAATTTATGAATTGAAAACCGCTACTTTAAAATGCAAAATTACTAACAAAAAATTTATTTACATTTATTTAAAAAATAGTAACAGATGTAAACGTAATATATAATAATAATGATATAAACTCATGCCTATTTCCCAGAAGGGTAGATAGAAATTATCGATTTCCACATGAAACGATCTTTGTACATCTCTCTTGTCTCACTGGTATCCATCAATCTTTTCATGCAAGCTCGTCGGTTTTGGGCGCTTAAAATTTGACCCTTTTTTAATATGCCACCGATATGTTCTGTATAGGATTTTCTAGGGCAACCCTTGCTGACCTTTCTATCACGCACATTTGCTCTGTAGATTTATTTTGTCAGTCTACTTTCATACATCCTTTACAGATGGCCAAACCACCGCAACATATCTCTTTCTACTCTAATCACTACATCCTCCTGCAAACTACATCGCTCTCTAACATTACTGTCTCTACATCTATCTTCCCGAGACACTCCACACTGACTACGCAGCGATAGCCTCTCCATTACATCGACTCTACTTTTATTTTTCTTCTGCCACACCCAGTTTTCACTAACACACATAAGCGTAGGGATCAAGACCTCATTATGGATAGCCAAGCGTGAGATGCTTTTACTATTCATAATTGAGAGCAAGGCCCCATTCACTCTATCTCCCGCATTCCCTCTCCTTTCGATATCTCTGTCATGTTTACCATCATTTGTTAACAGACTACCCAAGAATACAAACACTTTCACTTGTTCGACTATCTCACCTTCTATAAGTATATCTCGTTCATTCGTGCTTTCGCTTCTTTCAAACACCATCACTTTATCTTACCGACATTTACTTTCGTACCTCTTTTCTTAACAGAATCATTCATTTTAATTATCATCTCTTGCAACCCGCAGGCCGACGGTGCAAGGACTACTTGGTCGTCGGCGTACTGGAGGCATTTGACAGTTAGCTCATTCAAGCTTACTCCACATTCATACTCTTTCAATTATACAGACAACTATCCATGAATAGGTTTAATAGCCGCGGTGAAGCTACACAACCCTATCGAACACCCTTGAGAATGTCAAACCAGTCGGCGTATGCCCCATTTATTCTGACGCAAGTACTAGAGCCCCTGTATAGGAATTGCATTGCCTATATGAATCCGCTACTCACACCATGCATGGATAGAGTTCTTCATGGAACATTTTTTTTCACTTTATCATAAGCCAGATCTACGAAAATATAGAAAACTTTTAGGCCGTTGTCCAAAAACTTTTCTGCAATGTTTCGCAGGGAAAAAATTTGGTCCTTACACCCCATTCCTTTTCAAAATCTTTCGTACATTCCAAATCTTGTTTTCAGTCTCATTCACAACTCTTTCGATAATGATTTTCGCATAAATTTTGCCGACGACGCTAAGGAGGCTTATAGGGCGGTAATTTTTGAAAACCTGCCGTGAGCCTTTCCCTTTACAGAGGGCTATAATGACTGCTTTACACGAGTCATTAGATACCCTATGGCTTTGCCATAATTTGCTAGAGAGCTGGTACAGCAGTCTTGCAACTATACCTCCACCGCCCTTCAGCATCTCTGACGAAACTCGTATCATATCCGACAGCTTTTCCAACTGTCATAGGTTTTAGTGCTTTCATAATTTCGTCCATCGTAATTTTACTTTCATTTCCATCATTAATCATATACTCAGTTGCAGTTACATTGTCATCTGTAACTGTACATTCACATGTAAAAGCTTTCGAAAAAATTCTTCTAGCGCTCTATCAGATTATTTTCCTCATTCAATAAATATCCATCATCTCTAATCACATGTATACATGATGTCTCGAAATTATTCTGGGCCTTTCTCATCATATGCCAAAAAAGTTTTTGGTTTGCCAGAATTACCCGAGAATCTCCTAATAGCGTTCTTTTATTTCATTCTTTCTTCTTTTCACACATTTTTTAGCTTTTATTTTTGCATCTTTATACGTGCTTTCAGAATCTTTTAGCTTATCTTTAATGAAGTCCTTTCTTTGCACTCTATGGTTGGTCTTTACGGACAATAAATTTAGCCATGGTTTCTTTTTTTCACTGACTGCTTTCCTCATTTTGAAATACCACCATGCATTATCTTTCTTACTAACATTTGTTTTTTCTTATTCACTCCACATACCTTTTTTGCTTCATCTACTAATACAGAGTTCGTCACCTTACATAATTCATCAAATTCTAAACATTCATACTGTTTGACTTCACACAAACTATCTTTCAATTGCTCTAAATATTCATCTTTTACATTCGGATCCTGAAGTTTATCAAATTTTATTCGTTCTAACTCCATAGTGACCATTTCCGTATGATGTTACCAATGTTGGTATGAAGCATTAATTCGACAGACCACTAAGAAGTGATCTGTACCAATATTGAGGTCACAGTACACTCTGGTACCCACAACTTTGCTTCTCAACCGATCATCCACAATTATAAAGTCTATCATGCTTTTATCTTCTCCTGTCCGTTAAATATATGAATGTATTCTTCTGTGGTCAAAAATAGTGATTGTCACACACAAGTTAAACTCTTGACACAGTAGGAAAAGGCAATGACCATTCTCATTCACTCTTTCATATCCATATTTACTTAATACTACATATATATATTCATCCCGTTGTACACCCTCCCAGCCATTAAAGTCACCTAATATTACTGTCCTTTCGTTTCTATCACATTTCACTAATATGTCCCTCACATCAACCCAAAACTTCTCCCGCTCCTCGAGCGGTTTGGACATATTTGAGGCGTATACGCTTAAAATAAAAATCCGTATTAGTGTAACTTTAACTCGGAGCCAGAGGTGCCTTTGACTTACACATTCGTAACCGTTTACACATTCAGACAATCTTTCTGATAGGATAAATCCAACACCGCGGCATCCTCGTTGGCTCTGATTAACGCCAGACCAATAAGTACCGAAGGATCCGCTTTGACGGTTCCACCAATAGTTTTCCTTTTAGTGTCATTCACGCATAGAATATTCAGTCGCATATCTTTCATCAGTTCGCAGACATCATCGATTTTATCATCTATACCTCCACACGCATTGAAAGTATGAATGTGCCACATATTGAAATGTATAAATACAATATAAGGTATGACTTTCCACCTACAATTTCATCCGTACGGATGCAGAATTAATTATTTCTTCAACTTCATATTGATCACTCTTGCTGTCAATGCCAGTCTTATTCCCGCTTCGGTGATGGGATTAGTCCTCATTAAATGGGATATACAAAGTCTTCGAGATTAGTGCCAATATTGTTCCGAATTTTGATCCCGGTTTCTATTTTCGATTCTACTCCACGTCCTGCTTTCATTTTGATAGCGCTATCGGTCACGTTCTAATTTCTATAAAGTCGAGGCAAATACTAGTACCAAATTAAAATATAGGATATATTACTCAGTGCTAGTGTAGCTTTTTATGAATGAAATAAATTTTAGAATCAGTGTAGCAGTTCCGTTGAGTAGTACAAAAACTTTGACGACGTCACGGACAAATGCTAGTAGATATCCTCTGGCTTTTCAGTCCATACAATTCATATATGAAAGTTTTCTATATGTTAAAAGATTCTTAAAAATATTTAAGAGAAGTATTTGACAAAAATATAAAAATAAACTGTGTTTTCACATTAGTCGACTATGCAGTCACGAATTCATATAAGGGAGTCTGTGTACGCATGATCAATAAGGTTCCGCTGGATGTACAAACTTTACTCTTATATAAATTCAAGAGCATTGTTAAACAAACACTCAGTAAAAAAGGTATTATACAATTCCTCATATTTAGAAGACCATGGCATAACCAGCTCGATTTCTTACCGGGCTGATCCATTAAATAATAGTTTTCTGTTTATATTGAATTACATATGACAAAATTAGAAAAGGGGTACCCTTGAGTTTCTTGCTCGTTTTCTTTGAGGGAAAACTGCTTACCGAATGAGTAGAAAAGTGCATTTTAGCAAAACCTTATGAAGTGTTTCAAATATTACTCAAATACTTATAAAATTCTTAATTTTTAAATTCGAAAATATTTGAATTTGTGAATTTGTACAAAAAAAAACTTCTCCTTGAAGGAACACTTATACATGACAAGTTTGACGATGATCCGTCAAACGACGTTGAAGTTTAGCAATCTTATATATAAAAACAGTATATGTAGATGTCATAAAACTTGGTTTAAGCATCCTAAACACCCTGATGTGGAGTGTTATGAAAATTGATGATTAAAAAACATCAGAAAAATTTGTGAATTTTGAATAATATATAAAAAAGGTATTTTAAGTAAATTTTTTAGCATAAAATATGACAAACATAGGACCATGAAAAAAGACGGTTGATTCTTCAGGACATCTCTAAAACTTTTCGCTACGATATTTACTGATGTGTCTTTGAGCTCCTTGAGTTATAAACATTACCTAAGAGTTTTTGAGCTTTTCGAGCTCAAAAATTTGAAAGACAGTTTACGTCATCCCTAAAACTTACCGCTATGATAGCTATGATATTTATTGATATGTCCTTAAGCTACTCTAATTATTAATATTATCTATGAGTTTTTGAGTTTTCCTAGCTGAAAAATTTACTACTTTCGAATTCAGAGTTCAGAAATAAAAGAAAAAGTAAATCATTGAGCACATCACGCTCAAACGATCGATTTCAGTTCTAAAACATTTTGAGCTATTTGAGTTCAAATATATATATATATATATATATATATATATATATATATATATATATATATATATATATGTATTTTAAAAAAGAACGCTCTGTTTAATTTATCAATTACTATATTTTTCGAACGCAGTGTCCGATCTTGATCTGCTTACGGCATCCGATGAAGTTTTTTTAAAAGAAAAACTGACTGAGAACCAAACATTAATCCATCAAAAAATTCACATGTTATTTTGTAAAAACCCATTTTTTCGAATTCTTTGACGACATCTTTTGAACACATCTACCGATTTTGATGTATTTTGCAACGATTGACTTTGCTTTTTTTAAGGAGAATAAATAGATACATTTTCGAAATTTTTGGTAGAGTATTAAAAATCACATTTTGAAAAATTTTCTCTAACAATATTTTTTAAACAATTTATCATAATTTTATGTAGTTTACAGTAATCGATGCAACTTTTAAGGAAAAAGAGCCGATTAGATTTTGGTATAGATTGGTAGAGTAGTATAAAAGTTATTTCCAAAAAAGTATTTACTAAAAAGTTTAATTTTTGAGATTTCTCAAACTGTATGGGACGGAATGAGTATAACTTTTAAAGAACTCTAAGTTGAATGAACCACTTTTGAATGTCGTAAACTGTCTTTCGATCGGTTAATCTGTTCAAAAGTTGTGAAAGGTGTCTATTAAAAACACACACGCCGACACTCACGCTCACACACAAACACATACACGCACGCACGCTAGCACGCACGCACGCACGCATGCACGCACGCACGCACGCATGCACGCACGCACGCACATACAGAGAGAGAGAGACAGAGAGAGAGAGAGAGAGTAAATTTTTTAGAGAAAAGATTTTATACTTTCCCAATTTTTCACTTTTTTTAATTTTCATATTGGATAGTTAAATATGTTTTCCTTCATATTTAATTATATTCCTCATCATCAACTTTCATCAAATTACCTTAAAACTTTTTTAGTACCCACCTTCTCATTTTTTTTATATTTTTCTAAGACTATCTATTTAAGCCTATATATACTACTTTTAATATTTACGAAGCATATTTTTTATATAATCAAATTGTATTTATTTTGCGTTGGCCAACAATGAACAGCGAATGGTCTTACAAAACACCAAAGCGAGGATTCATACACCAATTACTACATAATATGGGTTTAGTGTTACAGGAAGGAGGTTCATGTCCGGATGTGCTGAGGGCTGTGGGGGATGAGGGGCGGGTCGCGACGTCGACACGGTTTCTCCATCACGAGTTCGCTAACTCGCTCTAGAACTCGCTCCAGAAGACGAGCGACGATCACTCCGCGGATCAGCTTCGCCTTTTTACGAAACCATTTGTAAATTTTGTAATAAAATAATGTAATTTTTGGGCGAAACGATAACTAAATCGTTGCTAGATTATTTTTTTGTTCCGTGCCAAAGACGGCAAAAAGTGGTCGTGAATAAAAACCAAAAAAATAGCATTACGGGGAGAAGTTTGAATTTGAATATATATCCTCTTTAAATATTTATTCATAAACTACAATCATATCAGCTTTAGTCGGCGACATCGCCGGCGTAGTACTTAACTTTCAAATCAAACATAACTTTCTTAAACTTCGCGGTGGGCTGGGGCAAGAGCGAGCTTAGGTTATCTATACGATATGTAACTTGTAACTAATTCAGTAATTTAATTTTTTATTATAGTCTATTTTTGTTCTCCTATTTCTTCTTATTAGGGGTTGACTTTGTCAAAGCAACTGATATATTTTTTTCGCACTTCCAATTGTCAGCAACATTCTTATTTCGAATGCGCATTAGCAGGAAGGATACATTCCTAAACTTATCGCGCACTCTATCAATAACTATTTATTGCATTATATGGAATGCGCGTGCTATCTTGCCTTATCTCGGTTTAATTTCTATCCGAGTTTTCGTATTAACCTCTGCTTAACCTTAGCCAGTTTCACTAAAATATCCTATCGCAGACATCGCTAAAATATACATGGATCTTTCCGTCGTGTACATAATTGATCAGGTAAGAAATAATTTATCTTAAGTTATTTGGTTTGAGTTTGATCGGCCACGTCCGCGCGCGCGCCGACTTTAAAACGCCGCAGCTCGGTTTCGGCCATTGATCGCATTCAAATTAGCACTCCCGGCGGAGGCCCGCGTACTGCCGACCCTCAGTTGTCTTTGAACTCTGCACGGTCTGAAAAATGTTGGCAATTCCGAAATGCTTTATTCTTTCGCTTCTGATTTTGTCGTCCCGGAGGATCTGTTCGTGTTAGACGTCTAAAATTCTGGGGCGGGTGGATAATATATTGTAAGTGATCGTGAAATGCACGCGCCTGTCCGTTTGCTTTACGATCCATGAAATTTCTGAAATTACACACAAACACTGATTTCAGCCACGCAGACGCCGAACGAATATTGTGACGTCTGTGTTATTACATCATGACTTTAAATGTTACAAGAAAAAATATTGTTAAGAGAATTCAGATGTTTTATAAAAGCTGGAATTAATATAAATATAAGGGTGATTGTGACAAGAATAGTGTATTTGAATGTCTTTAATCTACAGAAACAAAAATGCGTATGTTCATTTGTTCAAATGTGCGTGTTTTCACGTACCTACTAGCATTTTTTTTGTCGTCCATTGAACCGAACTACAATCCCGATTTTAAAAGCTCTTTCAATCATAGAAAACTATAATAAAAAGCAATATAGTTTATATTTTATTTTGATATTAATATTTGCCCCAGTTTCATCCAAATCGGTACCGTGAGGGGAATCGAATCGAAAACAGAAAAAAGATGGAATCGTCAGCTGGGACCAGAAATTGAGAACGGGAGCAGGATCGTGGTCGAGTATAGAATCGGAGTAACAGTCTAAAGCGTAACGAGGTCGGATGAGAAGCATTACCAGAATCGGAATTGATCGTCAGCCAGAAATTAGGATGGACAACAATAGAGACCAATAGAAAAGATGAAGGAAACATTTTATCTCCACGCGGTCGAAGGGGTAAAAGGAAGCTATGTAGCTTTGTAATATTAACCAAACTTTCTTCGATAATGTTTTCGTTTGGCGTGAACCTTTTCGCCCTGTCACGTCGGAACTGTCTCTAATGAGTTTTAAATGAGAGGTCTGTTGATGTGTATGAACTCGTAGTCCGGAGCGCGCCTGACGCCGACGCCTCCCCACCACATCTGTAGACGTGATTGCAGCCGTCAAGCTCGAGGGTATAGCCGTGAAACGCCTCTACCTAATCCTCACAATGAGCCGGTGAAGCTCTGCAAGCTGTAAATCTTTTCTGTTTGTGTACTCATTTCAAGAAAGGGAGCTCGAGATGTTGTCGTGCCGGGCCCACTAGCGACGTGTCCCCCTGCAATCTACGCATTTCGAGGTAAAGTGCTGGAGTTATCACTTCCACACGCTGAACCAACGCGTGTTGGAACCAGTCAGCTACCACGTTGATGGTGTGGCAATAACGTGCGAGAACTACAACTGAAGGTGCACTCCGAAGCACATAGTTACTGATATCGTTTTGCTTAGTGAAAAATACATGGATCAATTTTCTCTTAGTCGAAAATGAATCCAATACATTTTGCTTCGGAAACGATACGCTGGATGATCACAATCGTACTTTTTGGCTTCATACTGAATAATACTTCAGAATAATTATCTGCATCTGCCTATATTTCATTGCAACAGCTCAAATGGTGTTTTAATTGAAATGATTTCGAACTGACAAGCTTAAAGGTATTAATAATTAAATGATTGTTTAAGTTTTCTAAATGCTTCAACAAAATTAATTAACGTTAAAAACGATCGATGGCACAGTGAGTTTCAAGTAATTAAATGTCCCCGTAAGAGTTTTCTTTAAACCCTTTTCAAGCAAAAATACATCTAAAAAATTAACAGCGATCGTCAACGCCTCATTACGGAAATCCGTGTAAGCCGGACCCGGCGCAGACGACGCACGGCGATCAATGTTAAACGCTTAAAATTATAATTATATTTCAAAATCCATGATGATTTATTAAATTTTTATAACATCGTACAGCAGAGCCATTACGATGTATAAACAGTATCCATGTCTCTATTACAGACCAGAAACGTCTATTTGTTATATATACAATGCATGTACATTAAAAGATCCAAGATCGCCTCTGTTTTAAGGTTTCGTACATCCGATAAAAAACAGAAGCCTTCCTTGTCTTATAGGTTCACTCTCGTGTCTATCTGTCCATCCGTACGCCACAGTCTGTTTGCTCTAAATTTACTAGACGAAAATATTCACATCCAAGAATATTTACAAAAATTAAGCATTGTCCCTCCCTCCAGCTTCCCTATCGCCAAACAACTGAGCCTAAAATTAAAAGAAAAATACTGAAAATAGAGCTTTCCCCATAATTTATAGGGAAACCTTAATAAAAATCCACAATTGTTAAATTTTGACAAAGAGGCAAATATTCATGAGTAGAAAATGTAAACAAAATGTTTACATACTTAATTCCATCTATAATTAAAATGACAATTTATAGCATAGAGCCCTCGGCCTCTACTTTTCTTTTCAAAAAACTCAAACTAAGCGTATGAAATCAATAGTTTCGAAATGCATCGTTACTGTATCTCGGTGCGTCGTCGAGGAGTAGGGACCGACAGAGCTTCTCGATAGTTCCGTCAGCCGGACGTAAAGGTAATTACGTTGTGATTTAGATGACTTTCTTTTTTAAAGTTTTGTCGTCGTAAAAGTGTATAATTGATCACCGGGCGTCGGGGGCATAGCGCGCCAGGCGGCGGGCCGCGCGGCAGCGCCGCCCTGCGTGTTAAACCCTTCATTACATTTTCACTTTATTTTTGATACCACGCGCTTCATTATGCTGACTACGAGCTTACAGGAATTTCATAATATTTACTGCTTAGACATGAAGCGGCAGATTCAGGGAGGCGGTGGAACTTGGGACAACCATTTATTTGGTATGTTTTAAATAATTATATAGCAGAGCTATTAATTTAAATTTTTACAACTGACGAGGTTAATAGCATTACTCTTAAATTGTCTAATAATAGAATGAGTAATTGTAGATTAATTTATTTGTAATTGCATCAACATACACTATTTAAAATTATATTAATAAAGAATACACCGCAACCGCATTGGTCACGCCAAGTCTGAGAATGGAATCTAAATACAAGCTAATAAAATAGTTATGTATTAAATTGATTACCCTTATTCAATATTAAAAATATAAGAACTACTTATTACATGCGTACGTATCTGAAAACAAGTTTATTGATAGTCGCGTCAAAAAGTTAAGTTTTCTTGATTCGTATAAAATATTCTTTACCATCTAAATAAATGTCCGCATGAGACATGAGCACACATATATACAAACTCACGTATATTTCCTAAAAAGGTAGCCGAGACAACAACTTCTCTTAGTACGAATTTCTATACCTTTTTTACTTTGCTCCTCTCTGTTCATCCTTCGCATACATTAATCACCTCATGGTAAATCCTAGGTTCGGACAGACGGTTAGACATACACAATCCCTCTATACATTTCTTTCGTCAATCCGCTTTCGTTGGTGCTACCGCGCCCAGCTTTCACGTCCATGCATGGGAGTAGGAATTAAAAGTCCTCGATCATTCCAATATATCCATTTAATTACACAGTTTCAACTATGAAAATTTATAACAAGCGTTTTTTATGTATCACCAAAATCAATGAGCTGACAGCCGCTAGACCCCAAACATGCCAAATTCCAAAAGATGTGAGCCAAAGTTTCAAATCAGTTTCACAAAAAGTAAGTGGTTTCCTTTTCTCCTTGTGCAATATCTGCGTCGCAAAATCACCGGTTCGAACGTAATATGACTGCCGCAAGAATGGGCGAAAGAAGTAGAAAATTATTTTTTCTAGGACCGACACTGTGTTAAAACTTTACTGAAAAAATCTGTCTTGCCCGCCTGCTTAGTCCATTAGACTTAATTGAAGTAACCCTTTGGGAAATGTGAAAGAAGTGAAATTAATGTACAGTTTTCTTTAAAAAGTAAATAACTTCAAAAAAGGGATTTCTGTTGTTGGCTATAACATGGTACATGTACAGTAATTTCAATGTGACTAAAATGCAGCCCCTATAACAAAACTTGTGCAGTTAAACAAATTGAGATCAAAGCTACATCTTAAGGACTATGTAGAAAACGAATAGTCAAGCGACGAAATTTTTATGACATTAAACTTACTACACTTCAACACGCAATACCTGACTTATCGTTTAAAAAGGATCCACGCTATAAATGACAGCAGTATTGAAGTCGAAATTCCTAACTGTATAGCACAAAGTTCGCAATCGGTGATAGATCAATAATCCGGGTACATGTAAATTAGATATTAAAATTGATTTACGAATTCGATCGATCATGCCTAAGCATATATCATATTTGCACAGCGTACCTACGCGGTTTAAAATCTCACGAATGTTTATGAAGTGCACAAGCGATTGTCCAAAGAAGGATTTAATACAATCGAGCTTTGAATTAGTTCAAGCAAAGATTATATGTCGGTGAATGGACACTTTTGGTAAGAGAGATGTGTGCTTATGTTGTTAGTACGGTGTGAGCGTAATTGGTGCACAATACATCGTTTGTATCAATGGTCAATAAATAATATTGTTGTGGACTGTGCTCGTAAGCTAAAAACAAAAATACAAGGTAATTCCCGTAAAAGGAAAAAAATGTGCTAAATATAGGCAATATATGCTGTATACACACCTATATAGGCGCCTTTTATGTGTGTTTATACTCTTTTTATATAAATTTATTTTTGGGGGCAGAAATTTTTGGGAGGCAATAAATCCTGTTTTTTATGTCATACATAATATGTTTACGGCTCATTTAGTTTCAAATATTTTATTATTTAACTTACATTTCAATAACTTTCTGGACGGCCAGTCGAAGAGTATAAATAGCAAAGTGCGATGCGGACGAGTGGACTTTTCTTTCTGCAATCAGTGCGTTCACAAGTCAAGTGCTATCAACGACAAGTGGTTCCATGGCGATTTATAGTGACTCTGTATTTCTGAATATACTTTTGCTTTTCTGGGTATTTCCTTTTCCTAATCTCAATCATCGAATCCCCGATAAAGTCATTAACGTAACCATGTATTCAATTTATGGCGCATCAAAGTATGTTTTTCATATTATATGAATGTATGAAAATAACATAAATATGAAGATAGTTGTAAATATATTTAAAAGATATAGTTATTGACAACATGTGATTAGCCGGTTTGCATAAAAAAACTCCATATGTACCTATAGCAACCTACCGTGGACATCATTTCGTTTGTCTTTCACATAGCAAACAGTTGTTCTAAAGCTCCTTAAAGCTCTTATTAAATAATATTACTGAATGGATCGTTTTAAAAGAAAGCTTTAACAAGATTGTTGTATATTTTTCAAATATTTTATGATTTTCGAAATGTACACTATGAAAAAAAAAGCATGCATAGTACTTAAATTGGACATGCTCTTCAAAGTCGTTCATCTGTACACAAACAGCCGAAAACACTTTCTGTGGCACTAGCTCATTTCCAACTGATTACAAAAAGACAAACTGAATATCTCCTGACCCGACAAACCCAGGTTTCTGTTGACGTTGCAAATTTTCGGCCGATGCGCTATCGGCTCCTTTTAACCCCGCCTGTGATCCACTGCCTCTCAAACGGGCCGAGAAATCTGTAGTGTTTAAGTGTATAACATCGCGCCCTGAGCGCGCGGGCACAGGCGCGGGCGGCCTCCATGAACCGACGCCGAATAATACGATGTCGAGCCCTCCCGCCCCCGAGGCCGTTGTCGACCTGCCCTATCTCCATCGCCTTGTTTTGGCTTCTTTCACTTTCGTAGAGAATCTACGAGGATGACGTTAGAGTAATTTATTTTTACGGACAGATCGTGTAGGGATATTAGATTAAATTACAATAATTTTTATGAAATTCACAAACGTCATTTATTATTCGTGTATTCATTAAAGTACACATTTCGCTCTGTATTAATCCGCACATATATGTAACACTTATCTCTTTATAATGAGTCAAAAAGATAAAACACAATGTTTTCTAATATTTGTGAAGCAGTTACAAAATTTATTAGAAATATAACTGATAAGTGTAGAAGAAATTGCAATTCTTTTCATAACGAAAAATGTGTCGGTGAAGGTTTACATATATGATACAAATCAATTTAGCGCGCGGGTACGTGACTGCGATGCACAAGCGGACAAACGATAGAACACGTCACCCGTTTCCCCGCCCGTCCGCCGGTACGTTATTATAAGGTTCATCTTTTGCATAAAAAGAAATCTAACAAATACTCTCTGTTTAAGAAATTAATTTATAAAACTCCCATTTTTAACACTTGAAATCACTAACAGATCTGAACACGTACGTACCGTATTATCGTTACTAGAATAATAGATGCCAAACCCTATAACCTGATATTTTATGGAAATCCACTTAGGTGGGTAGTTCGTAAAATTTAACGGAGCGTTATCGGACGACACTCTCGAAGTGACGACAGCGATTAGAAATATCGGCGAGTCGGTCCGTCACGGGCCGGCGGAGCGAGGGCGCGCCTTGATGTCTCCCTGGCGACTTAATGACTCGTTAAGGCCCCGTCTGATGGATACCTTCGAAGGACACGGTGCTCTCAAAGTCGAGTACGGGTTCGCTCATTTGACTGTCTCTCCTTCTTGAATGAAATTGGGTACTCATCCGTCTTTTAAATAAATTGAATCATATGAAAAAAAAAAAAAATATATATATATATATATATATAAAAGTTGCTAATAATATTAAGAAAGATAAAACTCCTAACAATCGTTATCGAAACAATTACAAATAGGACATTAATTTAGTGAACAATTTTTGTTAATATTTATTTAATACTATAACCCACTTTATTGTAAAATATAAGGCCATTGAATTTTCGTGGCGTCTATTATAAAATCGTAAGTCATTTCGAAAATTAATAAAAATCTTTTTCTTTTAAGACTAGGTCAGCGATATGGTTTTTATATTATTATTATTGCTCTTCAAAATCTATTTCATGGTGATTTAATTAAGAGTATAATATAACATGAATTAATTAAAAGTCAACATTAATTTCCATTCTTTTTGGTTCTGTAATTATCATAGAGCAGGGGGTGCAGTAATATTTCAGACAAGATAAGCAAAGTTAAAAGAACTTCTCAGTTTTACCGTTGTTTCGGTTGGTGACGCCGACGGTGGCTACCTACCCGACTCTACTCTTATTGTACGACAGATTCTTCTAGACAATTCATACAATAGGAAGAAAAGTTTTCACAAGCAAATAGGTTAACAAACTTCAAGTCTTTCAAATTTGCGTAGTGACTACAATATTTGTCCAAAACATTTCTATGATCTCGCATGACACGCACTTGTAACACTGTTAAACATTGTCAACTTCTGTCGACCCAACTAGCGCAGATAGTAGTGATCCTACCTGCTACGCTAGGGGCGTGGGTTTGATTCCCACACAAGACAAACAATGATTAATATTTTTATTGATTATGAGCATTTCAATTTATTACGTATACATATTTATAAAAAATAGTATATATGTATTGTATCAACTATTTGATACCCACAATACAAATCTCGTAGTTGCGTAGTTTGGGATCAGATAGTGTTGTGTATGTGTCGAAAGATATTATTATTATTACCGCTCTTTCGTTTAGATTGGTCGTAACTGAATTTCAAAACGATTATAGTTGATATCAAATTTAGTTCTGTACAGTTCCACAAAAGTTTCAAACCCTTTAATATTCAGAATAGAGTGAACAATATCACTAGTCTTTTTATCTAATATTTCATACGAACTATCTGTCTCAAAAAATATTGGTGAAAACGTATTTAGATAAAAAATAATCTAAATGTCGTTCAGTTTACAATCAATTTAATCATTTTTTGTAGTAAATTTTCTAAGTAATTACTTATATCACTTGGTCTAAGAAAAATAACCATAAAAGATAGTGAGAAAATTCTTCGTAATTACGATACGGAAAGGAATTGAGCAAAACGCAAAAGGAAAAAACACTGATTGCGATATCTTAATTACACATACAAATATTCACGTACACAGACACATTTTTTCTGTGCTTATGCTGACAACTCAAAAATTTTTCCTTGATGTCTGGTAAGCATTGACACAACTAATCAATGCTTTCGGCCGTTAGCGGCGCCAGCGCAGCCTGCGTCTATCACGTGCGATGAATCTTGTAAATTGTCGCGTTTGTAAAACCACTAATAAATGGCTTAATAAAATAAAAAAATAATTTCATAACATGATTTATTACATTTTATACTTATTTATCATTTAGGGACATGTATGTATGAAACTATAAGCTATGCCCGGTTTATTTGGTTGTATTGAAGTCACGCCTCTGTGATAGAGTGGAAAGGACTGACCTACAGAAAACTATCCATATGCAATATGACTAGCAGATGGATTAGGATACTGCGATTTCAATACAATAGAATAGAATAGACGGAGCATAAGTTGACTGATTTGACATTCGTAAAAATGTCAGACTCTGTAACTTTACCGTGGGTATTCAATCTAGGTATACATAAATAGCTCTCTGCATGAGGTATGGATTACGAATGAATGAACAATTGTTGTAAGTAAACGACAGCAAGACTGAGGTCAAGGCGTATGAGAGAAGTGGGAGCAAGCCTGATGAAATACACGTATAGGGACTGAGGGTTGAAATGTGAAAGGATTCGTATTCTAATGTAATTTTTTTTACAAACGACAGTAAATAGGAAAGAAATATTGAAATGAGAGAGAATGCGGAAAGTAAAGTGAATGGGGTCTTGCTTGTTATTATAATGGTGGGTGTTTCGGAACAATCGCGTTTGGCATGCACAATAAAATTCTGATACCTTCGTCTATGGACGGCAGAGAAAGTTGGGTATGGCATAACACACATGAAAACAGAATCAACGTGGTGGAGATGCGATCTCTGCGAAGTATGTGTGGTATGTCTTTAAAAGATAGAACGGTGTCGTTTGAAAAGCAGTTGATGATACCTCAAAATGTTGAAAACTTTTTAAAATGTATCTGACTTGCTACTATCATGAAGTTATTTTAATTATAATTGGATATTATCGCTTTTTTAAAAATGAATATGTGAAAGATTATATTCCTAATAAATTAATTTGAAATTATAAAAAATACTTATTGTTATTATTATTTCGTATTTAATAAGCATTCTCTATTTATGATCTATAAGATTTATGTGGCATTCCGAGACCACTCTGTAGTATTTATTTGTTTTGTTAGTGCGTTGCGCTTTAGTCCAAAGAATGTGCTTTAACAACTAAGTCTCCATCCCACTTTAATCGCATTATTACTATTTTTCAATTATGATTTAACAAAAATTATAAGCAATGTAGCCAAGAACGAGGATTGATATTTTCAATCCGGACAGTAAAGTTACAATGTACAAGTTGCAACGAACTACGTCCAGACTGGTAGAGTAAACAACAGTTTATAGATGTGAAATTTTATTTCTAAACTTCAACGTGTATAATAAATTTGTAAAATGTTTATTAAAAAATGAAAAAAAAAAATACTTGGGATCCAATTCTTCACTTTCTGTTGTACCCATATATTCTCTACCTCCAGACGTCTACATATCTGTTAAAGCGGTTATTTCTGGTCGACGAATGACACGCTCTTATTACAATTAAAAGGGTATAATCGCAGTAAATGACGTCCGACGTCGGCGATTTAAACTTAACGACCGCACCAGACAACGGGGCGGGATAATGGGCTCTTAACTCGTTAATGAACACGCGCCACGTCCCCAGCGGTCGCCGTGCAGGCCGGCCGCGGTGAGGGTCGCCTCCGAGAGAGCCAGACCTCCGATGTAATCGTGCAGCCAAAATTCGCATAATGATGTCCTCCTTCGTACCCTTCTTGCTAGCGGAGCGTCGATGATGTCTCAACAATAGTCCGGGAGAAGTCGACATTATAACCTCCACATATCAAGAGGCTTCTTTGGATTAAATTAATAGCTTCGGGATGGCCACGGATTAGTGTTTACGTATTCCGGAGACTTGATAGCGGCGGCGTCAGTCTGATTAGCGCGATTCTTAAGCGTGAAAAGGTAATGGGTGCTCATACTGTATGTAGTAATGATTTTCGACCATGGGTGATTTGCTTTGGTTGATTGATCCGTCGTGAATTGATCAGGCTAGAAATCGCAGCGAGTAAGGGCTCATTACGATTTATGAACGACTTTCAGTACAATTGCCGTGGAGGGCTAAGCATCAAACTCCTCAATCTAAAATAAGATTGCCTCTACAGCGATACATAAAAACTTAATGCTGACCTTGAAACGTTACTTGTAAAGTTTTCATGGTAATATGAAGATGAATTATGCATCAATTAAGAGAAACCTAACAGAACTTATACTATTTAGTACGTTCCTTTTAGTCGACAACATATAAAAATACATATATTTAATTTCAAACGAATTAGAGGCATTAAGAGAAAACTTTTCAAAACTGCTGTAAGTTTTAGATTTTTACAAAATAAAATTGGAATCAATAAAATATTCTGTGATGTGAAGTACCATCGTTACACTGTCAACTAAAGTTTTAAAGTAGCAACTATAATATTACATAATAATTAATATTGACTTTTGGAAGAGCAATATTCAGCTTAAGAGGATAGATTTAATTAAGAACTAAGAACACCGAACGTTTAATATGACAGTAAATGTAATACGAGCAGTGGCATTCTGGAAAGTAACATTTTTAGTGTATTATAAAACGAGTGATTAACTTTTGTATATAAAAGTGTCGTCATTTGCCGCACAAATACCAAAAGACTGTATCGAGGGTCAAGTCGGTCTAATTTCGAGTATTAGTGCCCCGGTCTTACGCGTTCGCACGATGTTTTTATTGGAGCGAGGAACGCGGATCTCGGCCCAGCGGCAGATGACGGCCGTGGAGTCTGACGCGGTCACGACCTCTGAGACCGATGGTTCGACGTGTAATCAGAGGCACAGAGCTGTTCTCGAGGTTCGAAGTGAATAATTTAATTCGACTTAAGTTAAAAGCTCGCCGATCAATTCGCCCTTAGAGACCATGATTCGAACCCGTCACCGATTCAAAAACTACGGGCACCCTCGTCCGGCGGGCTTAAGCTGCCGTCCAGGTATGGACTGTTCTGACGATTTTGTTGACGTGACATAAAATTGTAAAAACATAGGATAATTTGAAATGCAAACAATTATTTACCCAGTGGTCTCACAAGTTTAGGTCTAAAATCATACCAAATTAATTTTAATTTGTCCTCAATTTTTGTTTTAAATACTCAAGTATACTGTCCCTTAAAGCTGTGAAAAATCAAACTTCTAAGCCAACGCAATCAAAAGATACAACCATTTATGCCGCAAATTATCGACAATCGCAAGGGAATCACAACCTACAGGGTACTTCCCGTAAACTCAGAATCTTAAAATTTGGCACAAAGCAACGTCTTATAGCACAGATAAAGGATAGATTGCGAAAATCATAAGTTTTTAGTTACATCACATAATAAAAATATTTTTAATGATTTTAAATTTACTACACCTTTCCTCATAAACGCGTAGAGGTATTAAATTGAAATTCATATCAAATACTCAGGTTTATAATACGTTTAAGCTGTCACAAAATCAAACTTCCATGTCAATGCAATCAAAAGAAACAGCAGTTTAAGCCGCATATTTTGAAACTCGCAACTAGCGAGGGAATCAAAACCTAAATAGTACTTCCAGTTGACCTAGAATCTTGAAATTTGGCATGAAGCAATGTTTTATAGCCTACATAAAGGAAAATTTCCGAAAACCTTTGGTTGTTTGTAACATCACATATTTTTTTTTTTATAATTATAAACTTATTACTCTTTTCCTCATGAACGCGTAGGGGTATCAAGTTGAAATTCATATCAAATACTTAGGTCTAATTGCTTTTAAGCTGTGAAAAAAAAAAATTATAAACATAATTGTAGTTACCGCATTGAGCGCGACTTATCTCTAAGTATGGGGAGGGGACAACATTTCATCGCGTATGCACGTCGCAATGTTAAGGATGCCGTGACGGATGGTCATGTAAAAGGTGTTATTTAAATAACCCAGGCGCTGCAAACGGCCATTGTGAATGCTTGCATTTTGAGAAGTTTAATGTCAAAGTGATAACCGTATATAGGTCACCACAATGTCAAATTAATGTTGCAATAGAATGCATAAATACAACAATATACGGCAGCAACTTCAATAGGTATACTTCATGTTCTCGTCTGATTGTTGTGGGAGACTTCAATATCGATTTTAGAATGAATCCCCAAAATGGAATTTCCACATATTTTTCATTCCTAAACATGTTTCCTTTAACAAACATTATCACTACAAAAAGTAGTACAACTATAGATAACGTTTTTTCGATCTCCATCTCCAATGTGGTACTATTCATACCTTTTTTCAGTCACCATTTACAGATTTGGTTCAAATTTAATACTTAATTAATGTTTTTGAATCATATTTCTAAATAGTGATTTAAAAACTTTGTAAATAAATAACTTTGATAAAAGAACTTTTGCAAGACTGCTGCAAGGCTAATGTAGATATTTTAGTTATATTATAAAATAAATGACATGTGTTAATACATTGTAAGATAAAGGATTACTGAAACGATAAAGAGACCTTTGTTAAATTTACACTCCTCCAGCTTTCCACATTGTAATGTTATGAATTTCATTTTACAATAAAAATACCATGACTATGACTCGATTGTCGTGATGGGAGAACTTTTACTCATATACCTACAGGTTTGTACGGAACCCTCGGTGCACGAGTCCAACTCGCACTTGGCCGGTTTTTTAACTCACTCTAACTTGTTAATTTAGAAATTTCATATGACCCGAGACTGTTTACTATTAAGTTTTTTTACGGTATCTTGCTATACAAATCTGATTTATAATTAAATAATTATTTAACTGATTTTATAATCCATGACGTGCATTTTTCCAAATTAAATTTTAAATATCTATATATCGTAGATAATAGGATTACATTTGAAATATGTCATTAATGATTTTTTTCGATATTACCTTTTATTCCAAATGCTGATTACCTTAGATTGCTCTTTATAACCGACTTCAAAAAAGAAGAAAGTTTAATGTTTGTCTATATGTATTCTTTATGTATGTTCAGCGATAATTTCGTCAATTATGGACTGATTTCAAAATACTTTTTTTTTGTTTGAAAGCGTATATTTCCTAGAATGCTCCATAGTCACCAAGTCGGGATCTGATTATGGAATCTCTGGAAAATCGAGGGGAACCCTCAAATATTGTAGGCACATACAGTGTATATAAGCTCTTTCTTTTAGTTGCAGCACATGTGGTTTTATAGTCATAGTCGACGGTATTCTCTTCAATATTACGTTACAACTACGTTTAAACAATTATTCATTGTATTTAATATATTAGCGATGTGTGCTGTAACGTCAACTAATAGATAATACAGTCACCGAGCCGTGCACTTACTTCTAAGCAAACATCACCAAGAGAATTAGAATATCCAAATGAGAAAAAATCGAAAAAACTTTTCACTACGTCGTGGCAATTTTTTTCTGTCTTCATTTCCACTTTGAATTTGTCGAGTTACGCCCGCACAACAAATCACATGTCAAAGATTTGAGAAAGTGAAACTTTTAGAGCAGTAACATATAAGAAGCGAAACGCTTTCTAGGCCGACATAGACGTGGAGAGCTGGGTGATGAGTATTAGAATTGTAACTTTAATTACACATATTTTATTTACAAAAGTTTAACAATTTTATGGCAAGTTAGATACAATAGACAATCACCAAATTGAAGAATCCCTCTGCTTCTCAGTCGTTCATTTCTCAGGAAGCATCACCGCGTCGACACGTCAAATCAAACGAGGAAGCGTTACAATTTGCTTGGTAGAGCTTCGAGAAAGCAAATTAACGTAAATATTGATAAAGCTCTTAATTTTCGCTGCTGATTAATCTCATGGTACGTTGTGTTTTGACAAACTTGGAGAAAATACTTGACAAGAAAATTAAAAAGTTATGTCTTTTTTATTTAGACATTTGATTACTATAATTCGAAATGTAAATGCGCGGCATAAGAAAATGCAGTATAAATTTCCATACGGTATTACGTACGCGGAGCTGTTCATTTGAACAGCACCGCGTCATTTGTCCTCTGACGGAGACATAACATTTTTAATTAATCTAAACATATAATTAACTTTTAAAAAGGCAATCTGGTTCATAAAATACAAGATAAATAATTTATCATGAAAAATAAATCAAGTGTCCTGTGTCATAAATGCCACCTAATTGCGCGCGCACTTTGGCAACACTCGTAGCCGCACGCGCGGCAATGACATTTGATGCGACTTGGCACTCAGGCTCACGTTATCTGCCACCGACCGTCCCGACTGGGCTCACACTGGTGTCTTAACCGAATACTCACTGGCACTAAATAAACCCATCGTTCAGGTAACGTCGTGAAACTTTTCGTAAACAAAAATACGGTCTGGTCCATTAAATATTAATAAAAGTTATTTGTTTTTTTTTGGTTACGTTTATTGTTCCCTTCATTATGCCTATTGTAATCAAAAGATGGTGCTCTGTAACGGGAAAAATTGGCGCGGTGTTTTTGCATACTTTATGAAAATTTTTCTAGATACCTCAGAAAGGCGCATTTCAATAAGTCAAAGTCAGTAAAAAGAAAAAGTATAAAAATATAAAAATGTATTTTTCATATCCAGTTTTTAACTTTTAATGTAGTTTTTCATGCCAAAAGTGTATTCTGAAACATAAATTCAGATGTGGTGGCTGAGGCCATAATAGGAGAGGGACAAATTTAAACGCTTCAACAAAACTGGGCGTAAGTTTGTGTCGGACTACAGATCCCCAAAAACGAAAACATCGATTTCTCCATTTTCTTAACTACGAAAATAAAATAGTAGACGCTAGCTTGCCAAATTAAAATTTAACAAGTACCCATTTCTAAATATTCAAATCGAATTAGGAAGTTATTTTTTCCGTTTTGGCTACTAATACATCATTAAGTGAGTGACTCTTCCGATGCGCCTTTAAATATATTTCATTATATGAAATGTAAAATATAATCTCAGAAGAACATTTTGTAAAAAGCCTTAAATAAAATGTTAACCACGTAACTTATTCTTCACGCTTGGGAATAAATATAAATCGTTGGGTGTCAAATCGGAGCTGTAAGTCGGATGACTCGTCAATCCGATCTTTTGACCTTTAAAAGCCGAGTTGTTTCGGCCGACGTGTGACAGCTAGCATTTTCATGATGAAGAATGATTCTGCGTTGTGGGTTGTTCTTTCTTATATCTTCAAAGACTTCTGGCAAACAAATGGTCGTGTACCACTCCGAATTAACCATTTTACGATTCTCTAATGGCACTGTAACTATATGTCGATTTATAAAAAAAATAGGCAACCATTTGCTTTAAAGTGTTTTGGTACGAATCACTTTGTTGAGTTCGGCTCATCTTGGAACATCTTCACCGTTGACTCTTGTTTAGTTACGGAGTCAAGCGCATAGATCGAAGATTCATCGCCTGTGTAGATATTATAAATAGTTTTAACGCACCATGATTGTACTTTCTTATCATTTTTTTTGCACTATTCGACATACCGCTATCGAAACCGACTGTTTGACACGTCTTCCACAGCTCAAAAATTTACTAAAATAATTGCACTTCAGGGCCGAATCGTGTCCAACGCGACTCCTCGTCGACGAGTTTTTTTTGTCAGTATTCCAGCACAGCCAAATAACTAATATAAATTCACACTCACCATTTGACATTTTAAATTAGATTTCGGTCACAAGCTCAAGAGAGAACGTATGCGGGGGGCCTCGACTTGCACGCCCGCAAACAGGAACGCCCCCGGTCACCCGTCGCGTGTACAACTTCGCACGCACAGAGCTCGGAGAGCGTTCTCACAATCTCATTCGGACCACGGGGGGAATTGAATCGAAGCCGAACGTCTGCCCGATCGCGGTCGCGGTCGCGCGAGCGGTCACGAAATTCAACTGAAACGCTATCGAAGTAGAGTTACGAATCATCTGACAATTTAATGTTTTCAAGCGTCACCGGCCCGTAGAGTGATGCGAAGTCGCCGGCGTCGAGCCGCCGCCGGTAACGACGAGCCGATTATAGCCTTTATTTCGAGTCGCTGGATATTGGCTTTTTTACGTTTTATGCACTGCTTTATCATTGTATAAAAAAAGGAATTTAAATGAGAAATTATTGTATGTATATATATATATATATATATATATATATATATAAATTTCTACATTTCTATTTTAGGAACAGCTTTAATGATTTCGATTTAAATGTGTACCTTTATGAAATTTGCTTTTCAAGTTTATTCATATATTTGTCTTCTCTGGAAAACGAAATAAAAAAAGGAAAATTTGCTTTTTTAAAGCCACTTTTTTCAATTTTGAGGTAGCTGTAGATTGTTACAATGTTATTGGTTTCTAACAACAAACGGCACTGCTTGACATAAACTACAAATAACACAAATAAAGTAGGTAAGTCATTTATGTAATTACATTATGTCATGTTATGTATCTGAATATTATATTTATCGTTAGAAATTAACAAAATTAACTTTTCGTGGGCAGATACTAAATGCCAGGGGAAACTTAAAAACGCCGTGCAACGCTCGGTTGCTCAGTCTCTAATATGTAATAAAATAAACATTTCAAGAAGAAAATAAAAACCACCCTCATAAACCTATATAAATAGTTTTTAAACAGACTTCAAAAACAACTAATCAGTTGCTTTTAGAGTCGGTTCCAGCTAAAGGAACAAAAACAAATAGTATATAACATGAATATAAAACCGTAATATGGAATCAAAAAGAGATCTTCTTAAAAGAAACATAACTGTGTCTGATTTATCTTCAGGAATAAATCTGGAACCAAATCCACAAACAATTGATTAGTTGTTCTTTAAGTCCGATTAAAAAAATATTTTAACAGGTTTTTAAAAACGACTTTTATTATTATCCCTTCTTTTTAATTATTTTATTGCGTACTTTTTTAGTCACCATGTAATAATTTCTTTCTACTTCACTTAGCTACTTACAAGTGGATTAGGCCATGTTTAATGAAATCGGCTAAGCCTCTCCTTTGTTTCGTACAGAGCGCGTGGAAAACCAGTTCTGGTCCCGAGTCCATTACCCGCTGGTAACCATTCCAGGGTCCTTACATTCTTAGTTGGAGAGCAACTACCAAATTATTCTTATGCAAATTACTAAAATTATACTTATTCTTTTTAATATAAAAGTTCTGCAATCCATAGAGAGTACAATTTTATTTGCTTCCATATTAAATGAATTCACTCTGCTTCAACTCCTATGGCTAAGAGTTGTAACGTGTGACGATCGTAACGTTGGAACTATATAAATGAATGTAAATATGTAGACATATTAATAAGTAAGTAATTTTAATTCGGTGTATACTAGATTTTATTCATACGTAGGGCACACTAAAAATTTCTGGAATAAAGGAGAAAAAATTACTATGAGTGGTCATAAATGAAAAAATTTATAAGACCCTATTTTAGTGATGACAATCGTTGACCGTGCAATAGGTTCTTAATTTTTGCGAATAAAAAAAGTCTCAAGATGCCAGATCGGGACTGTATGTAGCACTACTTATACGTTCTCAGTGTTTCTCCTTCAACAATCTATTTGTCTGTTTGGCGTGCGAGAACTGACATTGTCGTAGTACGACATTTACGGTTGTTTTTACGGGTTTCATTAATAATTTTCGGCAAAGAAATGGTCGTTTACCGATCACTATTCACGGTACGACAATTCTTCAAAACACAGTAGCTACGTGTCCAGTTTTATTTTAGAAAAAAGCAATCATCCGCTTAGAAGCACTTCGCTTGCGCGACACTGGTTGGTGTCAATTCATCCCGATACAACCATACGGTCGATTACGGCTTTGTTTTGGGGTCGCAGCAATAAGTCCATGTTTTTTCACCTATGTCTCACACTAAATTTGACATCCCTTCCATGAATCTGGTAAGCATGGCATTGCAACAAGTGACGCGGTCCGTTTTTTGGACCTCAGTCAAATTCTATGGAATCCACCGCAAGCACAGCTCTTTCAAACACGAATGTTTGAGTAGAATTATTTTTATTTGGCTCATACCTATACCTAAGGATGCCTGAATCTCATGGTAGGTCACATGCCTGTCTGTTCCGATCATACGGCGCACAGCATCAATTTTTTCGTTGTTCACGGTGGTGGACGGGCGACCACCACAAAATTCGTCACTGAAATTGACACGACCGTGCTTAAATTCTGCAAACCAATTTTAAATAGTCACCTTGCACGGTACTTCATCTCCAAAAGCATTTATAAGCCGAACGAGGTTCTGCTGAACTGTCAAATTACGCTTAAAATCGTATAAAATCATACGAAAATTTACGCGACTTAAATCCATAGTGACGAAGACACACAATTTTTAAAATAACGCCATAATGTAAAAACAATTGACAGTTAGATGAGAAAAATAGTATTAGCCAAAGAGTTCCATTTTCAAATGTAGTAATTATTTTTTAAATTATTATTTATGTAAGTGGCCAGTTTCAGAAACTTATTGTGCGTCTCTCTTAACCATTGAAGAATAATGTTGTAGTTTCCATCATCAGCTCAGCAGCATGTTATTATACCCACCATACATAGAAAACATAAACCACTAAAAAATTACTCAAACTCATAATAAGTGCCTATAACATCTGAGGGTTTCCCTCGATTTTCCCGAGGTCCCATCATCACATCCTAACTTATTGATTATGAGACCGCCCTTTCCAACAAAAAAAAATTTAAGATCGGTCCACAATTGACGAAATTATGACTCTACATAAAAAAAAAACCTTTGGCCGTCACGAGATGCTCGGCAGATGTGGAATATTTAAGTTAATATTAGAATTTATAATTAATAAATACTAATAAAGAAAATATGTAGTAAATTAATAAAAAAGATTCAATTTTATCAATAAAATCAATAAATATTTCTTATTATTTTAAATATAATAATAATTAGAGATTATTTGTATTTGTAAATAGAAAATATGTTTCGATTTAATAATATATTGCAGAATTGAATTCTTTCAGGTATTCTGTCAATTTATTAGTAATAAAAATAAATAATTTCAAGTCAATAGTAATAACAATAAATTGTGCTAAAGTGATGTTGCAGTAATTAAAAAAATAATAGTAAATTCTTTTGATTATTTATAATTTTTAAATTATATTTTAAATAAATCAATGAAATCGATTAAATAACGAATTAGTGTAAAAGTTTAGTTTGGGGACAACAAATTCAAAGTATAATAATGAAACAATATAATAATAATTCTATAAAAATTATTCCAATTTTTGGTAAATAAATTATTATTCGGTCAATTAATTAATGAAAATAGTAAATAATTTAAAGTCATTTTTTTTTAATTTAAATATTAACAGAATTTCATGAATAATAAGGTGAAGTCAGAATAAAAATGAATACTATACGCGCGCGCACACTAGTCGAGAGCGGCGAAGCGGCGTCGCGAGGGCATCGCGGCATGACAGCGCATGTAATGCCGTCTGCCGTCCGGCATGCGAGTAGATTTTATTGTCAAGGCGCTCCAGTAGATTTTTCACATAAAAAAAATACATATATATGAACATATGTATTTTTATGTGATTTGAAGTCGGTTAAAAAAAAACTTAACTTCGTATGACGCATCACGATACCGTTACATTTGGCAAATATTCTATTAGTATTCGAATAATTCATGCCCCGACGATGATGTGTCGCGTCATCAGTATAGGATTACAAATTCGAAAATCCTTCGTTAGCACTCGCATATTGTGACTTTGGGCTTTCGGGTGGCGCGTCACCAGTACAGGCAAGTCGTTAGATCTCCGTTCACCGTACGTAGTTCCGACCTTAGGCATTGGCATGGCGCGTGGCCAGTTCAAAATGTGGCCGCGTTGTGTGCACAAAGAAAGAACCAAATGGGTGTAATATTGTGGGATGCATAAGTGGAAACCACTTTACTTTTTTTAAATTTATATTTAATATCTTGTAGATATATAATATCGTTTATTATTTCTCAGGAAATAAAATGTACCCAAATGTGAATTAAATACAAATGTCACACAATCGATACTAAGACGTTAAACAAGTATTGTTGTGAGACATTTATAACATATTAGTTAATTCTGTTATTTTAAAACATGTTTAAGGTAACAAGTCTTTATATTATTTACGCCAATTGCCTTGGTATTCAACGAAATGATTGAAATTTATTGAATATTTTTTTTCCAAAACTCCTATATTAAATTAGCTATCACGAAAAATAAAATAAATTTCCTGTACTTTTGTTGCTTTACTCGATGATGCATTATCGATATTCATAAATAATGACCCGGTATTTCTTTCAAAATCAACTTCAACCTTACGTATTAAATAAATACTGTGTGAATACATAACATCAACGCCAAAGCAAATGTTTCTTATGTTTTTATTTATTATCAAGTTCACACCTGTTTACAGAAAATAGTCGTTCACATCACACAGGACACCCGGCTCATCACGATAACAAACAGATTTAAATTCTCCTTTGATTTTCAAATGGACGACTACGATGTGCTCAGCTAGCATATGTTCGAACTGATTCAATGAGTTTATTTATTTTTTGATATTTGAGAGTAGTCTATTATAAGTTACACTCCCTCATGTGTAAACATTTTTTTGTCGTAATTAGTTCTTATCTTTCGTAGTGCGAGGTAGCATATCAATGAAGGTAGTTAGCTTTTTTTGTGCCTCTTCTATGTATTTTTGATAATATTTAATGTTTTTTGTTTGATATTTTTCGAATAAGGATCCATATTTAATTATGATATACTTGATTTATATTCGTTAGGTTAGTTTCTTTACATACTTTGATAGTTGATGTTGAATACAGGTCATTAAATAACATTGCAATTACTTTATTTTGAATCACTTGTAATTCTGATGATTTGGTTCTGCTACTACTCCGTCCTTCGATAAGTACATAAAGTGTCGTGCGTGCGGACTGTCATGCGTGTCTTCCGAGGCATGCCTCATATTGCCTCATATTATTTCACGAATGAGATCCGTCAGTGATGATGATTCCTTTTAATGTGAAACATCTTTAGGCACTTTATGATAGGGAGTAAAAATTTTCTGATGAAATGACAAGGCCAAGTGCCATTCAAACAACTTCGGGTCTCGTCTTGTAAGTGTTAATATATCAACATGTTTTCTTACAGCTTATAGCTTTATTCGTAAACGTCGGTTCGTTAAAGTGAATTAGTCTTAAAACGTAAAAGCGTTTATTAATTTTAAAAATGAGCGACAATGAAAATGAAAATGAAAGTGAGACTATGAAACATTCGATTCGGAACTAAATGCAGCTCGAGCTGTAAATTTTCATTTCACGTCTGCGCGGTGCCCCGTGGTGCTTCGTTTTTGGTTTAGTCACTGTGCATATTCCATAAGTACGTGCCCTGCCGATGTATAACCTCAGATATTTTTTCGTGTTCTACTTTTGTATTGGTACAGTGTTGGCGGTTAAGGGTGTGTAAAGACATATAGAAAATATTATATTATGGATAAAGACCGCTTTAACTTTGTACATAATGTTTCTAGGGTAATCTTCGCTTGCCCTTCCATCACACACATTTATGCTAACTATAGATTTCTTGCGTCAGTGCGCTTTTAATCATTTCTTCCTGTCGATCAAACCACCTCAACTTGACGTTATATTATGTAATGAAACCACAAATACTCACGCCTGACTCTCACGGTGGGTCGTTTGAAGGCGGTGCGGATGTAGGGCATGGACATCACCAGCTCTATCTGGGGAGGCGCCGGCAGCTGTGTCAGCAATAAAAAAAAAGTTAACAAGGTTCCCGTAGTTTTCGTCTATAATTAAGGATTTTTAAGTAAATTATTTGAAAATTATTCTCCGTAAGGATTCTACATTAATTTCCCTTATAAGATTTTTTTTATAGCATTTTAAGGGGCAAATGGGCATGTGAGCTAACCCGATAATCGTCGTTGCCCATAGACATTTTCAGGTTACAATAAAATATATAAACTTTTGAATCTAGTGCTTGTGTGTACACATATAGAAGCAAAATAGATAACAAATGATTATACATAGTCATAACATTATATCTACTTTGAAAGTTTTTCAATTCACTCTCAATTTATTACACTTTTACTTTCATCTTGCTTTGTGTCTTTTATGTCTTTGTCCATCAATCAATAAACAAGTAGTAAGCACCAATGATTGAGCGATATATAAAAACAAATAAAAATACAACTAACGAAATTCCAGTCGAAAATAAATAATATATATATATATATATATATATATATATATATATATATATATATATATATATATATATATATATATATAGGTACATAGCCACAACGACCGCCAGACATCTCCATTAGAATTATCAAAGGACTTACCGTTTTCGATATCGCCGTCACCCAATCCCTTGTTAGCGGAACAAATAAATTACAACGATTAATTATGGGCTTCAGTCTTCAGCCGCGACTTATTGTACTGAGTTGTGTAACTTCATTGTGTTCGGTCTGAGCAATAGCTCAATCGCACCAATACTCAAATAATTGTTCAACAGTTTCATCAAACGTTAGTTGCATTTGACGAAACCTCACGAGTCTTTGAATCACAAATGTCAAGTGACTATTTCTGGGACATATGTGGGATATTGGAAACTGTAACTGATCCTTTGTCTACATTTCATTAATACCAGTGACGGTTATACTGACTGGATGTAAAAACAGCTAATCCTCGATGACGCATTCCGAGCTACATGGTTATTTTTTTATTGCGACAATATGTTATTACGTGTTTGATTTGACTGACTAACTTAAAATTATACATACGTCTTTGGAACAGGTGACGACTTTTTATCCGATCCTAATAGTCCAAGTAATTGAAAGTGTTCAAGAACCGTCTCATTACTTTAATCAAGACCGGTCAATAATCTACAAACGTTGCGTCAGTGTTATATAGATCTAGAATAAATCGTTTATGCTAAGCTATGTCAACCGATAGTGCACTCGGACAGCGAGTCGTTTACTTGATCACTGTATAGTTATGAGTCATGTACACTTTATAAAAAACACTTAAAATTAATTTGTGCTTTCTATTCTTCCATAATATCACAACTCATTCTAATAGATTCTCATTAATGCGTTCGATTATTCGCGCATATCAAAAGCAATGTACGAGGACAAATATTAGTGCGGTAGGACTATTGAATATATTAAAATTTTACTAAATTTATTTTTATCCATTTCAGAAATGATCTCTAATCTTGTTTACTTAGAGCAGTTTGTTTAGAGATTATCAGGGACGATGATCATGTTCAACATTTTTTCAGAAACCATAACAATTTTAGATTTCTGATTGCTTAGTAACTTCTCAATTCACTGACTAAACTATTTTAATACGGTTTTGTGCTATTGTTACAGGCATTCGTAACATTAGAAGAACATAAGGTATAAGACGTGAAACATAATGAACCTAGCATGTTACCATTTTATTAGAATAGTTTATTCTAGTAGAATAAATAAAAAAGCACATGAATTTCTTAGTACATACCTCAGTGACAGGAATCTACCAGCCCTATATTACTGAACTGCGAGTCGTTGAGGCGCGTAAACATCAAATATAATTATTTTATTGTTTACAATGATGAAAGATAGTCAATTTTATACCGACGGTAATCGAATAAACAAAGAAGTTTGTACGGTTCGGAGGAAGCGCTGAGATGGTGTGGTGTCCACGCATTTAGTGTTTCAACTCGAACTCTTTTAACAACGCACCGATAAACTCCTCAGAATCGCCCCTTGACCAAGGAGAAGGCAGAAAATTGTGATCGATATCTGTTGTTGCATGCGAAGGTTATCAGGAGAATAAGCCTGAAGCTCTGGTAAGAACGATACCCTAAGAAGAGAATGGATAAAATTGGCAAATACTGCTCTACTTAGGTCGAACAGTTGTAGGGTTCTCCCGCTTTCGAGCTGACATTCTGGAAAGCGCAATTCCTTAACGGGACATAGCGGGCTCGCGTAGTATCCATCTGTGTTCAAATTCAAAATCTCGCTATGCTGTGCCTGTTTCGCAGAAAAGGTCCAACTTACTACGAATAAGAGTCTGGTAGAAATTACAAAGAAAATAAAACCTTTTGCCGGGCATTTAAAGTTTCTAAAGAAAACAAATAATTCTGTTTATTAAAACGTTCCTATACTTATTTTTTCTTAAATTAATATTGATTCGGATACATATGTAGATTATTGTGTATTCTTGACGTGTGAGTCTGCTTTGCCCTTCTCCGGTGCTCTAGTACGCCGTACTTCTTTACGGGCCTCATTTTACATATTAAGATTTTTCATCAAGCATTCAAAATACAATAAAGTACCTGCACTTTGCAAACAAAATAACTTTGTACCTTTTTGGAACAACACACAGGAGTGGCATTTGAAAACTGTAGTACAAGCAGTTTTTTATTCACAATATTTTCAATATGCGAAAAGGAATATTTTTCAGGTAGACTCAGAATAAGAGGCGAATACGTATATCTTAAAAAAAACAATTTCCACAATGATGTACCTCTCGTTGATAATGGAAAATGTTTACTATCCTAGGACGATTCCAGTAAATAGAGACCTGCACGTAATTAATTAAGGCAAATCGACAACCGAGTAAAAACGGGGCTGCAGAGGGTGTTCGGAACGCGATTCTCAAGTTAACCCGGCCATAACTTGTACAGCCGGTTGTCAGCTCGAGTCGGTATTCGGAGCCTTTATGATCTCCGTAAATCAAAATGTAACAATGCTCTCGTCGCCGCCCACGGAATTAATTTTGGGGATTCAGCCGCGGTTTCGGGCCGCACGCGGGCGGGCGCCCGATCACACTGACGACATTTGCTGTATATGGCTACGCTGTCATTAAATATGAGTGTGCACGAGCACTATAGCAACTGACGAGTAGACGGCCGACTAACGCTTGACGGACCGTTGAGAATTTAACAGGTCAAGATAAATCAGGCCCTACATCAGTCAGTTTTATGTAAAACCACTTTGTAAATCAGATAGAGTTATATGAGGCTCTTGATGTTCGTATGCTGTCTTAGCGATAACTAGGTCATTAACTGTAAATACCATACCCTTAAGAAGGGTTCATCTATCACCAAAGACAGTGCTTTCCATTAATGATCACGAAAGTGATTTCGATTTCGGGTGACCTCCTTCACCTCGTACGTCGACCGATCACGCTTGCCGCCTCGACCTCGAGCCACGACCGCGCTGTCCCGTTACCGGTTCTAATCCCGTTTTCAATGCCGATTGACTTCCCTGTCGATTCCGATCGTGGTCTCCTTTTGATACCTAACCCGATGTCAATCTAAATAGATTCAGATTGTGGTCACGGTGCCGCATTCAATTTTGATTCCAGCCACGCTTTTGATTCTAATGTAAGTCCCAAACTCGATTTCGACCTTGCTCACGTTCTCGATTACGAGCCCTTCCAGTCTCGAGTCATGATTCTGCTTCCCGTTCCGCTTGCGTGAAAATTTAAAATATCGTATGAGCAGTTTCATATATTAGTATAGATAGAACAATAAAAAAAAGTGTTTTTTTATACCAGAAAGTAATTTACTTCTATTAAACATTTCATTAATATCTGTTAATCTATCATTTGATCAAGTACATATTTTTACTCCATACCAATGTTTATCGAGATCAGTTAAACTGATCATTCGTTAAATAAACTTTTTTCAAATATCAATCTCTTAGTCTATATTACTGTTACAAACTGCGCTCGAAAGCTAAAAATAAATTGAAAGTACAAAATAATTTCCTTTTAAAAAATATTCATGAATAGTAGTCTAAACCTAAACAACCTTCCCTCAACTCCCCGCCTACTTGCCACGCATGTTTATTTTTGGCATGGAATTTTCGAGTGGAATAAATCTTGTTTTTTATATCAAACGTAACATGTTTACTACTTATTTGTTTCAATTAATTAATTGACGTATTCATATTTTAAGAACATTCTAAACAGCTACTCGAGGGGTATATATAGATATATGTCGGAGTTCGGGCACTGATGAGTGAGTTCTATTTATGTTCATTCACAAGCAAAGTGCGATCAAATATTGACAAGTGGTAGCAATCTGTTGTAACTCAGTGTTTTGGAATACAGGCTTTTGTAATTTTCTGCGTGGTTTCTTTTCGCTTAACCCCAATCCTCGAACACCCGACAAGGTCATTACGCAATACCACCATACAGATCTGTAGCGAGTGTAGGTACAAACATTCTTTTTATCAAATTTTGTGATAAATATCCCTTTTAAGTCTCACTGACCCCAATCTCACTACCATTATTAAAATGTATGTGTATGTTTCTTATTATGGGATCTGAAAGAGGAATACGCAATAAGAGAACTTTATCTCAAAAACAATAATTAACGAAATAACGCATTTCTTTAAAGAGGTAATCCTATACATTTCTTATTTTTTTATTTTATCAATTTTTTTCATTCCGAAATAAATCTCATGAATTATCTTTACATTCTCCATTGATAACAAAACGATCCTAACCATTTTGAAATGTTTGATCTCGCAGTTATGAAAAGTGAATATACAAAAGGCACGTGTAGAGGAGATCGTGGTCTAAGCACAGTCGATGCTACAAGGTCAGCCACCTAAACCCTAAAGACTGAGAATCTGTCGATGATGTATTAGTATAGTGGGTACCAAGCATTAACATAATTTTTGTATTGCGGATTTCAACTTCTGTATTCTGATACTATAGAGATACTGCCCACTACATAAAACCTAAAGATTGAGAATATTTCAATGATGCATTATTGTTGTAGGTACCAAGTATGAACTTTATTTTTGTATTTCGGGTTCTCACCTAAACTGCAAGAAGTGAAGATCTGTCAATGATGTACTGATATTTTGGGTACTGATTACTCCCTTAATTTTTGTATTCCGGATTCCAACTTCTCAATTCTGATACTGCATGAGTACTGCCTACCTAACCTGTAAGGACTGAAGATCTGTTGATGGTACATTGAAATTGTCGGTACCAAACAAGTACTAACTTAAGTTTTCTAATCAGGGTTACAAGTCCTTAATCCTAAAGCAATAAGGATACTTCTCATCTGAAATGTGAGATGTGAGCTTTCGAATTTATCAGTAAAGCAATTTGCCAAATATTATAAAAAAAATTCTTTGAAAAAATTTTCTCTGATATTTTTTAAACAAATCAATTTCATTTTCGATATTCTTCAAAATCGGCCCGGCGGAATAAGTTTAACGTTTTAGAAAGCTTCAGTAAAGTGAATCTCTAACACACACACCAAGACATCACTCCGAAAATGGTCGATATAGAATCCTAGTACCCAAAACATCAAGATCTAGTGAAAACTAGATTTCCGAAATAAGAATTGTAAACAGGAACTTACAAATTTTTTGATTTTTTTTTAACTTTCATATGAGAAAGTTAAAAAAAATAAACAGTAGCTCTCCGGGAGTGCCGGCAGAAGTAAAAACTTAAACAATCACGTGTGCATTTTTTGAATAGTCAGGAAATATTTTTTATATCGTCTAGAAATATTTTTTGTGCAGGAAATATTTTAAAATGAAGTGTTTTTTATTCATCGTTATAAATTACTACAAAAAATACATTATAATTTTCATTCAATGCACTATATTGTACATGAAAAATAATACATAATATAATTTATATACGAAAATTGCAATCTATTGCTTAAAACGTAAATTTACAAATACAATACGAAAAATTCCAACATGAATTTATATCTATATTGTACATATATACAATATAGATATATATACATGTCGGAAAAACCATTGATCTCGTGACACTGTTACTAACGGTAACAGTATCGCGAATTCAATGGTTTTTTTGCATCTCAAAAATGCCCAACACGTCTAAAGAAGTTTTCACTTCGAAAATTACAAATTATTTAATTATAATCAATAACAGCAATCTTTTCTGATATTTTTTACATACCATTATTTAAGACAATTGAGAGATGAGAGAAATCCTTACTTACGTCGTATCACAGACTATTATTCTGAATAGTGCCTCGTGGGGCGTACTATCTCCCTCGTACGCCATACGCAAAGAATTATTCCACGTTATCTCCTATTTTGGGTGGGGGTGCGACGCGCGGCCGATAGTAAGCTACGTGTCCTATTGCTAAAATATTTTTACCCTCGCCTTCAGATCGGATACCCTATCGTAAAAACTTAAGTATATCCTTAGGCATCTATAAAAAGTCTTTTTTGTTTAGGCAAATACTTGTTCGACTCCAAACTGTTCTTCTTTGACGAATAATAAACGAGCTTTTTTAATTAATTTATAACCGTTTTTTTTATTGTTAGCATTATGCTGTACACTTGTACTATTATACAATGATTCCGATTAGTTTACATTCTAATTTTCTAAAAAAAAATAAGGTTAATTTATCGACAAAAATAAAATAAATTAATTTTCTGTACGTTAGGTTTTCTTTAATGATTTTTGGAATATTAAATTCTTATCGTAGTTTTGGTTAGTTTGCACTTAAAATTCTAAAAATGTATTTTAGAAATTAATACAATTAACTAACATTTTTTTGCCAATTAGCTAAATGTGCGACCTTGTGGATAATCATAAAGATAATTCGCATATTAATTTTTTTTGACAAAAATAAAATTAACAAAACTTTAACATTTAAAAAAAAACACATTTTTTGACATTTTAATGTGTATTTCGTAAACTGACACATTAAGGTTCGATATTTTAATTTCTTTTACAACTAGAATATACTACGGAAAAAATTTTAGAACATTTCAGATCTCTAGCTCATTATTATGGCCCTCTGAAATAAAAGTAAAAAATCCCACTGAGGTTCTTTGTATTGTACTATGATTGTCTGTCGCGTTCCGAGCTACAATGTACATACAAAACCAAAGAGGGCATATTATAAATTAATTTTATGTACATTTTCACAAAAATGCATTATTACAGAAGCAATTATCGAGAGAATAGTATTATGTCATCCCTATTTTAAACTTTATTAGTATTTAAATTCAATTTAAATTGATTCCGACCAGGTGAAATAAAGCATTCAGAACTTCAATTTCCTATTTTTTTTTAATTATTACAAATAGGTAGATAGCTTTAAATCTTATCGTAATTTGATATAAATAATATAAAATACTTTAGAAATATAAAAAAATTAAAAGTATTCATAATAACTTAGCTTGTGAAATACAGAATAATTAGGTCAAATAGACCAAAATTTTTTGATTTTTACGACTACGTATATTTTTAATACTTAAAAAGAGGATATATTTTGTTAATTAAAAAAAAATCAATCGCCGATGAACACTTTTTAAGAATCTATGCATTTTTAAGTGTTCAGTCGGAAATATTGATAATTTACATTTCAAAAATCCATTATAAAAAAACTAATGAATAAAAAAAAATACTTGTTAAGTTTTTATCGATAAAATTAACTCTATTTTCGTTTTTCAAAATTAGAACGTCCACGAATCGGGAAGATTGTAGAACAAACGCGAACACAGTGGTCGTAAGCGACCTCCGACGCCGCGGCGACATTCTGCGCCGGCGCACACGAAATCGACATCCTTCTCCATCGACGTCGCATACACATTGAGCCAGTCAGTGCAAGTTACTCCCTCCGCCGCCCTCTATAGCATATATTTGCAATACGGTATGGGGTGAATTTAAAGTAATGTGCATAACCGCTGTAATTTAAATTTTAAAAATAAAGGCGATAAAATTCTTATTTTAATTTTGTAAAGTAAAAAATTAAATCATACATCGGCTGTGAAGATAATTTAGATATCACCGGAAATGTGTTGTATGATAATTATATCACGTCGTGATCATCATATCCTCGGTATCACGCATTATATTTCCAGAGAGGTGTTTTGATATCTGCATATTCCTTTTGCGCAAAATGAATATGAAACAAGACTAATTTACTAAAGCGTGATTTCATTATATCCCTGGCGGTATCAAGACAATTTGCAAATGTAGTTCTCGCGAAATGGAAATTCTGTTTAGCTGTAGGTACAAATTGAAAATAAAGACGGTGTTTATTTTAGCTGATACGTGTGTCGACGCTCATCTAACTTTAGTTACGCATATCATTATTCGGTACTATTGCATATGTACTTTGTAATATACAACGATTGCCCGCATATTCGCTTTTGTGAAAACAATAAAATATCTACATCAGCCAGCGTTTTATTTAGTTCCAAACCCTAGTACCTTTCCAATCTCTATATCAACCGCGGCACCAATGTTTTTAAATGAACTACCCAACGACACCCCCACATTATAATGAGAAACGAGAAAAAATAATTATTCCCACTTTACATACAGGAAAGACGCTCAAAAATATATATTTTTTTTTCAAGGTTTTATTTTACTATTTTGTCAGCATGATTAATTTGTATATCCACCCAAATTACAGTTTTCTAGTACGAAAAGTCTTTGAGCTAATTGCAGACAGACAGGCGTACGTACGGAAACGGCGAAACTATAAAGGTTATAAGAGCCTAAAGAACCCTATCAACTTGACCATATATATTCCTGTATAAAATGGGTGATTTTTAAATTGAATTTAATGTTTTAAAAAAATATATTGTAACTAAAAAAAATAAAAATACAAAGATTCATCGGGGCGTGGCGCGCGCGGCGCCGCCATCGATTTTGTCATGAAGATTTTGTAACACGAACATTTTATAATACCACTTCAAATTAAGTGCCAGCATAAAAAAAAAAACCTATTTGCGATAAAGTTACTTTATCGTCATCCGAAGCTCCTTCCGAATATTTATTCGAATATTTTCTGGAATCGGAACCTCTTCTTTCTTAGTTAGCTCGGCCCCGCCGCGGAGGCCAGGCCGTAGGCTATTGTCTACTGCCTTCCAAAAAGCGGATCTATATTTGATAGCAGTGCGATGAATTCACAACTAAGTGATACCACCCGACAGCTAAGATTTACTAAGGTATTGCATTGATATTAGTTTCGAATACGTATGCTTGTATGTATTTTATAGAGAAACTTATCGTAACTTACCAAATCAATTTCAATGGACTTTTTTTAATTTAAGTAAATTAAACAATTGATTGATCAACTTCAAAGGGTGTTCTATATTACAGAAAGAAATAAGAACAGATTTAATTAGATTTCTGATATTTACTTGAATTAAAAATAAAAGATTTTATCTACGCGAATTAAACAATCGTAGAAAGTCTTTTGAACAATAGACTTTCGTTGTTTTTGTGGTCAAAGTGAAAAATTTAAAAAGTAATTTAGTATAAGATGCTGATTTAATTAACACATTGCATAAATTATTCCTATGTGTAAAACAATGAAACAATGAATATATAAACAGGTATATGTGTGTGTGTGTGTGTGTGTGTGTGTGTGTGTGTGCGCGCGCGCGAGTGTGTGTGTGTGTGAGAGAGAGAGAGATATTGATAAATTCTGACGCCGTTTGACCCATCGTTACGAAAATTGTGGTCATTTCAAGGAAATAGGTTTCATGCTGTTCATTTTTGTTGTAACTAAATCCTTCAAGACGTTACATCACCAATACACTGAATCAGAAATACGATTAATAAAATGTATTCCTTTTAAAAAAGACTCGGCGTTCTTAAGAATAAATTATTAAGTGTCACGATACAATATGGTTCCGTGTCCTGTTGGAAATTATGACGTATTTGACGTGTGACGTCATGAACCTAATCGGCCGACTCCATAGTTTATGGGTACACGTACGAATATTAAACGAGATGTTACACTGAAACCAACAAATTGAATAAAAATCAAATCCTCTGACAGCGTATGTTGCCGACACGGTATACGAATATAAAATGTGGTCTTTTAATGCTTTCCCCGTCGACAAACCCAAGTAATTAGATGAAAATAATTAAAAAAGACATTCATGTATACGTACGCTCATACCTGTTTCCAAAAGGGTTAGGTAGAAAATATAGCTCTTTACTGGATACGTTCCTTATTTTCGAAGTTTTTGGTTCTGTAAGATAAAATATTGAACAAGTATATTTGCAAAATGTATCAAGATAATCATCCATAAATCATAGAACCAGCAACTCACAGTAGCAGCAAACAGGGTTGCTCTTCATCGAACTATACCTACTGAGGAAAAAGGTTTCTGAATGGCAACCACGAATCGCATGTTACGGCATGGGACTATGAGTACATGGCCGGACGACCTGATAAAGTTTGTGAGCCACTTTTGGGAACTAGTCCATCTGTATCGTAGTGGTCTAGAAGGAAGACCTTCGGTCTATACTATTACTCTATTAAGAAGGTTCATAAAGGTACAGAAAAATATATCTCTATTAAAAAACATGCGTGGATAGAATATCAGACGAGGTAGCCGGTATCCGGACGCTAGAGTACGGATGTGGGTGTCGTCTCGGAGGTTTGCGTCTGGCGTGTAGTAGTTACCTTAATCCTTTCGCTTGATTATTGCACAATACGGACGTGATTACACAGATGAAGTCATTCCCGCCGCGGACGGCCGGCAGGAGGCGCCCTCGCCCGCACAGCGCCGGGCGCGTCTCTGGATCGATAAGTAGCTATGCGGCTTGTGACCCCCGATAGGTCGCCTTTTTATTTTTGAAGTGATAACTTTTTAAGTATATTTATTGCAATATTTTTCGACATTTTTTGTTCTGTAAAATTTTGCATAAAAAAATTAGACCTTCGCAAATAGTGTTTTTTTTTAATTATTTATTAAATCAGATTTTAATCGTCCGCCTATCCTACCGTGCCACAACTTGTGTCAAATTGAGAGGCTTGGGCTGTATGCTCCTCACGTTGGCCCAGTGCGGTTTTATTTTTATTCCACTTTAGAAAAGTTAGTTGATGTTTCATACGCGTCATAATATAATCTGTGCAATATTGTAATCTCTTATGACCATTCTTTCAGTTTATATTAAATAGCAACTTTTTTAAGATCACCGAATGGCTCCAAGAGGTCACAGACAGTATTGGCTTATAAAATAAATAAACTTTTCATTCATTTATTCACTCATTTGAGTTAGCGCTATTGAGAGATTCGTGAGGAGACATGAAGAGGAATGGACGACCCTTCTGCAGGTAGTTCGATGCTGCGACGGGGCGCGGCCATCCCGGTCAGCGACAATTACATTTACAGGTTGGTTCTAGAGTTGAAATTCAATTTAAAAGTAAATTTAAATGAAGGTCGTGGTAGAGGCCATCACTCAGCTGTAGTACTTCAAAGTTTGAAAAAACCGCCAAAGGGAAAAATACCGCGTATTATGATCGAGTATTAAGGGTATTGAATATTAAAGTCGCTCACAAGGCAAGTAGTCTTACGACATTGTTTCGGGTATAGGGTACGTGCAGAAAATTTCAAAAATTACTGGCCATTCATTGCAAGAGTTTAAAAAGTAGATTTAATCACGGGCTTGTCTAAAAGACGCTTTTATTATGTGAACAGCCCGTTGCTTAGATAAAATTTAGGCTGGTGGTGAACGCGTTCATTCGGGAAGCGAGAGATATTTTTTAAGTCCCTATGACATACGGTCCTATTTTTCCTCTCTTTTTCATGTTTTTCTTATATGTAGACTGAAAACATTCATTACCACTTGCTTCATCGTTGACTGAAAATATTGATCGTGTTGTAAGTTCTATTTCTGAGGTGCTTCCCAAGAATTTTCATATTTCCCACTTTGCGCGGTAACTTAAATAGTGTGTTTAAACTTTTTTTGGGCATAACTCATATCCGGCAGCGAAACAATGTATCTTACTTTTATTTACTCACAGAGTGCCTCTTCCGCGAGACCTCATTTTAAATTCACTTAAAACAAAAGTCATTTTAAAGGTTAATTTTGAAGTCGAAATTTACTTTAAAATTTACCTTTTGTTAAAGGTGAACTTGAAAGAGGTCATGGAAGAGACACTAAATATACTTACTTTGCGTAGCAGTTTTACAAGTACGCTACTCAAAAACAAAATGCAACAAAAATAGCTGCGGATACGGAGAAGTAGTAGATCTGTAACGTATTTATTTTATCATTGTTTGGTTTGTATGTGCATTTGGACGGTCGTTCTGATCAATGAATGACGAAGTTCCTTTCGTCAAACTTACATTTATTTACATTTGTAAATTTATGTTAAGTTCAGTCCTGAACTGTTTAAGACATTAAAAGTTACTTAACTCCCGACTTCGCTTAACTTTTGGCAGGAGATCGGCTATGGTAAGAAATTGAAAGTTCAACTGAAAACAACGTCTTTTTTCACGAAGTGGGTCTAATATAAGAAAAAAAATCAACAAAAAAAATTATATATCTGCATATAATTAGTTAATAAGTTACAAAAGCGCGCATTAAGCAAACAGACCGCGTGCTAATTAGAGCGTGCAGAACAGAAAAACAACATGTTACTCGTAAGAAATAACTATATTATTTCAAGAAATTGAACTTAAGTCATCACGGTAAAATAAGCATTCTCGTCGTGAGTTTCATATTATCAGTGTGTATTTTTTTACGCTGCCGAGTCCCCAACTACGCTGTTTTTCAATTCGAGAAGTCATTATCTTGTCGCAGACTCTTAATGGAATTTTAGACTTTGCAATAGGTAAAAAAAAGCGAAAAGCGATTATTATTAAAAAAAATCATCGAACAAGTGCGAACAGGTCTCGCAGCCTAAGGGTTGCGTACAGTATTGATCAAAGTATCAAAATATAAAGTAAATGACCAAATTTTTTATTGTACCGACTAAAAAGCTTGATTTTTAACAGGAACAAGAAAGCGCAGAAAATCATTTTTTCGTTTCCGAGAAAATGATTTTTAACAAACGTACAGGTGGACAGACGGACAATGAAGTGATCCTATAGGGATTCCGTTTTTCCTTTTGACTTATGGAAATCTAGAAACATGTGATTTCTTATTATTTTGATACGTACAGTACGGAATAGGATGAATGCGCATGGCTCGTTCCATGCATGCGTTGCTTCACCCATATTAAATTCTTAGTATTTTCCTGCATTCATCGACAGCAAAAATGATCATATTCTAGCATAAACCGATTTAGATACCACTTTTACATATCTAAAGCATTTCAACGGAGTAACGACAGAGTCACTCCCAACATTATTCCCTGCAAGTCGAATAATTACATGGGAATACAGCTACATTGGTTTTTATCAATTGAATCACGCGTTAATGTAAATAGGTTAATACTTATTAACCGTAATTTCGCTCACCATCAAACAAACTACATATTTTATGTGACCACGATTCAGTCGTATCTATCTTCTTGGATCTACTACAGATTAGGGTTTCTTGCGGCCGGGACTACGGGCGCATCTCTCCCACGGCGTGAGACAGGCGCACACGCACGGAACGCGTGTGAAATATGTTAATACTGACAGCGTTTGCGTAGGACTTTATTTCTGAGCGAATGTGCATTTAGGGACGATCTCGGAGCGCCGGCGTGCTCCCCTAAGCCTCCGCAATTTTCCCTTTTCCAAAGGAAAAATGATCCGTTATTACGTACGCCTACCGTCTGCCGCCTACCGCCTATCGCCTGTCGCCTACACCTGTCCGACGTAACGCAGAGCTCAAAATTCGCCCAGATGATGCTGTAGTCGTAATTGTCAACGTTTGTCGCCCAAAATTAAAAAACGCAAACTTTTTAATGTCTGTCTGTTTTACAGAAAGAAAGAAATTGCTTATTGGGCATTTAATGAAAACAGAGAAAGCAATTGTCATAGCGGAAAGTTGAAAATATTAACGAGAAATTATAAAGTTAAAATTAAAGGGCCTATCGATTCTAATCGACTGCGCCTAATGCCATGTCCTGAGCCGCGCCGCTGCTCCTCAGCAGGAGCCAGTCAAGGTCGGTTCAGCTCTTTACCTTTACATAATACACTAATATCATAGACTTTTCGCGTTTGTATATTAAAGATTTTTATTGATAGTAGAAACTAAAGCACAAAAACGTTTTGCTCACATTTTTAAAGTCAAAATTCATCGGCGTTCTCTTTCAAAGTTATTAGAGATATAAAAAATGATCTGAATGTAGTTGTTCAATTATTTTGTCAAATGTATCCTTTGAAGAAAGCGACCGATTTGAAAATGACTTACGACATTCGTTAGCTTTTTGTACTCGAAGTATTTAATTTTAAAAACCGATCAGTCAAAAAGCCTAAGAATTATTTTGAGAGAACCCTAGTGTTTAACTTATCGATAATGGTGTGCTTTAATCAATTTAATCGCTTTCAACGAGACTGACGTTCAAAGCAGTTTTTTATGCGTAAAAATAGAATTCATATTCTAAAATTTATAAATTATAACGAAATGTACTTTGGTTTAACATTTTTGTACACGGCGTCTCTCGATGAAACGAAACGATTTCGATCAAGATTACAGCGCTCAGGGAAATTTTATTAGGAATAGAATCGGTTTGGATTTTGAAATCAATTATTCCAATAATTTAGAAATTCTTAGAAAAAAGCACTTTTTCAAATGTATTTTTACATTTCTCAAAATAAACTACATGAGATTAATATCAAATTTATGGGAAATCTAAGTTTAGTCGAGACCTTTGGAATGTAGCAAACTGACCCAATCCATCCATTCATTCAAAACATATCCAAGGTCCACACACGCATAAGAAATAATCATTGTAAAAAATAGTCAGAATATTTTTCTAAGACCTCTAAACCTTTATATCTTTTTTCCTAATTTAAATAAACATAATGTTCGTGTGTGTGCGCGCGGGCGTGTGCATAAACGCTTTAAATTGCAATAAACCAAGTTATTCGTTTTACATACTACTGCAATGCTGACTTTTTTACGTACAGCTATTTCACATCTATTCGTGTTCAGTGTATATTCAATAAAATATCAATAAACTACTGCGCCGACGCAACGAGACCGCATTCGAGCCTCTAGCGGGTTGATCCCACTTCCAAGAAATTGAATGTCTACATTATTTGATTGGTTGATCATTTCCATTAAACAGAATGCTATTTGTTGAATGTTATGTATAACAATTAGTGAATATGTTTACATTTCGATTTAAATCGGTCGTCTTAGGAAATTCACCGAATCATTACATTAAATTGTTTTTGACCGTTTTCTGTGTGCCAATGTGCTAAGTAAAATGTGCTAAGTAATTTTTTCCACTTCATCGATCAATCGTCATGAAGTTTTCTAATATCCTGATAATTTGTACAATTATATCGGGACATTTTAAGCGATAAATAAAAGATGTTTTATTTTACTTTTTTGGTGAAATGAAAGGATTCTGGCCAAACTTACGAATCTAGTAAGCATTTTGTTGTTGCATTTTCATTAAATTCATAGTATTTCTATTTTGGCATTCATTTCATTTATACTCCATAGGATTTTGGCAAATACTTTGATGTGTTACATTTAAAAGTTGTTATACAATTTAATTTATCTTTTAATACATTCAATTATAATAAAAAACGCGTATTAATGTGGTTGTGCAATTTTTTTATAACCCTTCTGCTCGGGCACATTCTTCCATAAAAATTTTATTTTATATTCCAGAGTTGGACCTTAACTAATAACAAATACACTTTTAATATTGATTACAATTCATAATGAATTTCGTATATTTCTATATTATAATTTAAAAAGTTATTTAAATTTAATTCAATATAAAATACGTTATAAAGTTGTCATTCATGTTTTACCCAAATACTTAATAATCGCTAATAGTATAAATCGATAGACGCTTGCCTGCGACATGCAGTAACATGCAGCATTCAACCGCCGCTGACTCCTGAATCCTGACCGAAATCTGACCATCCAATGAATTGCATTCGAGAGGATTGTCAGATATCAAACACTTGAGCATGTGTTAATTTTCTATTTATCTTATCAACCTATTAATTTATTAGCATTTCTATTTAAATTTCAGGACAATAAAGCACATCTTCAGTACCATGCAGACAATCACATCCGATCAGTGGTCACCGATGCAGATCTTCAGTACCAGGGTGGCAGGAGTGTTAAAACTCCCAACAGATGCGATCCCAACCACCTCGTCTGACGCACGGCATGCGGTAAGTGATACGTCAAAGGTGACAGAAGCCTTCACCACTAGCGGTCACAGACAATCACAATGCTTGTCGGTTATCACAGAATTACCATCACCAAATCATTTCCTAGATTGTCACATTCAAGCGTCCAATAACTCTGTTTTTTGAATATTGTTTTAAAATTTCAAATGATTTCAGAACATTTAATTTTAAACCTTTTTCACGTACATGCAAAATATGAAATTTGTGGTTATTATTAAGTATCAGATGTTCGGAAAAATTAGGTTTGTCTCTCTTATTGTTCCTGAATCATTTTCCTTTTTAATTTCCTTAAGAAACTAACAAATATTTTTCACTACTTATTTTTCAAACTTCTTGAATAAACGCAAGAATGACTTGGAGTAAGGAGCCTCCATTTCTCAACCGATATAAACCATTCGACATGAAATTAAATTTTGTACGACTTAGGTACGTCCCTCTACGTGGCTCGATGTTAAAGAAATGGTAATTTAAAAGGTGTGTGTGCGCAAGTCTCGGATGAGCGTCGACGCGCGGCATCGCTCTGCTAACTCTGAGTACCCTCAGAATCCACATTAGTCCTGACCCTTCTCCTTAACATAAATTTGTACGTTACGGCACGCTACGGTACGTTTAAGTATATATTTATCTACGCGTTCGGCCGATATTCGCTACACTACCGGGAAACTGTGTCGACGAAAATACAGGAACTATAAAGAGTAGGGGAGGATAACGAGAGGAACTATTGGGAGAAATAAAACATGTTTATCGCCCGCGGACCTCCGGGCGCTGCGTAACATGCTCTTCGCGCGATCCGTAGCGCTGTGTCTGAGGAAGAACCCGCGATTCAAAAGCTAAAACAGAAATGTAAAGATGAACGTTGATGTTTTTCTTAAGCTTTGCAAGTAAATGCATTTTATTACTAACGTATTATCAAAGATTTAGTACATTTAGGGGCATTTTTTAATTATCTATGCAGAGCGATATTTACTGCTTAACATGCCAACTGTAAGTACTCGACATTAGTAAGCGTGGTTCAAAATTTACAACGAAATTTTTAACCTATTCCACATTGTCAATTGAGCTAAAATTTTGCACACACTCTTGGGGCTGGTAACTAAATAAATAATAAAATATAGAGTCGGTACTCAGATATATATATTAAAATGGCCGCCACAATTAAGTCGGCTTTATTAGACATTTCTTTACAACCCTTTAAGTATAAGTGTCAAATAAAAGGATTTGTCGAATAAAATATATAACGTTATACTAATTTCAAAATGTCGGACGCCTCAAGAAGGTGGACTGGATTTCTTTATTAGACAATGATTAGTTATAATGTTGTTAAAATATTGAATACAATTAGTTATACATATTTTAATTTAATACGATACAATGTAAGCAATTAATCAAAAAAATAACTTTCTTACAATGTATAAGGTAATATTAAAAAAAACTAATGGCAGGCTTTTATTAATCCATGTATTAAAACGAATAAAATAAAATTAGGTAAGCTTACTGAAAAGGACCTACTTACCTAAAACATACTCCGCATTAATAGATTTTGTAAAATAAACATACTATGATAACCTTTTTGAAAGCAAATGAATGAATAAAAATATTGCATTCCTTTTAACTATAAATATGACGACTACTATTTAAAGGTTTCCCGCAAGTGGGTACGTTCACTCGAGCGAGCACACATAAGTTTATGTTATTCGTTTTGCACACACGGGTTAAAAATAAGCTTGCATTTGAAAAACCGTTTTCTTATGACAATCTATTAGTTTTGTATTTTTTTGAACTTCTTCTAAATCTACATAGAGGTATAATTAAAATCTGCTTTTGAATAATAATGTATTTGTTTTAACGATGATCAGTATATAAAATACGTCTGCACTCAGAGTTGTGCGCATGAGTGTGGAATGTACTCGTCATTTGAATGGCGATTACGATGATGATCACAGTCCCGGTCCAGATTAAGATCCACATTTAGAACCGTAACGAAATAATGAAGAATATCCATATTGAAATCCAGGCCGATTTGGAAGCTATATAAATACACGTTGAGATCTAGATTTTAGAAATGTCGAAAATATCAAAACAATCGGTTTCATGACATTTGAAGAAATGTTACTTATTATCTTAGAACTCATAAATTTATATATACGTATTTATGAAGGTTTTAGATTCAAAAACTGAGAGGTGTTGAAGGCGGTCTGCAGTATTAACGAGATCTGGTTTTCCAGATTTTTTTGTTGATGTTCAGTATTTTTCATAATAAAATTATGTTATATTTCTTTCATTCCATTTCGTTGCAAATAAAATAAGGATTGCGACATGAGTAACAAGTTCAAACTTTCAAAATTTGTCTCTCCCCAGTACCATTACACTGTAAATTAGAATCTCTGCTTACGCAATAAGACATCCTTTTATTTATTCCCATGAATTCTTTTTATGTGTCTCAACTTCTTTTTATGTGTTGTTTAACTCTGAATACGTTTATGCAGGATATTATTATATTATTTACTTGGGAAATAAAATACAACGAAATTTTGCGATGTTTTTGAAAAATTCAAAGAAGCGGTTAAGCAACAGACAAGCACTAACTAAAAAGAAGGTGTTCGTAACACAGTTAACGAAAGATTTACGTCAGTCGGAGACAGTGCTGAAGGTCACATCGAAATCTGCGTACGTGATCAATGCTAATAATATGGGACGCAAACTCTACGAAATTTCGGAAATAATATAATTCCACTACAGAAAATGAGTTAACAACAACAACTGATAACGGCACGCGCCCCTGTGATATATTGAAAATTGTCATTTTAATGTATCACAAAACAAAAATGTCATATTTTCCTCTCGTCTAACAAACAAGTCTATGAAAACTTACTTCATCTCGGCGTCGGATTTGGCCAACATCCAAACGACGGTGTCGGGGTCCCGCCGCGAGCCCAGCGCCATCAGCTGCGACAGGCGCGCCCCCGGCGGCAGCGTCGGACGACGAGGCACCTGTTATATTGAGTAACACGTACATATATTTTCCAGGCTACGCCTACGCATCAGTGGACGTAGGTCTCTCAAGCTGTGTCTATCAGCGACATTTTTTGCCCGCCCTAATCGCCACGCTGCCTCGTGCAATAATTGGTTTAAGTGTTTTGCAAGTCTCGACACGATGTCGTTGTTCCGTAATTTATCAATGCGTAGAAGATTATTTACTTTTGTCCCCTATATGAATCTTCAATGACCCTATTTCGGGAAATCACACGGGCCGTGACACAGTGTTCCTTTGCAGCTACGAGTGGCTGCGACTGAGACCGATGAAGTTGTATACAAACGGAGCTCCTCATTCGAATATGATTCACTTGTAAAATGGTGCGGCACAAAATCATGGACTCTTTTCGCGCAGGTTTTTGTTGATTGAAAGACTCGTGATGCCCATTAAAACTTTTTTTGACAATTTTACTCTTTTCGGTGCTCTGAATATCCGAAAAATAAATAGGACTCTAGCAGGAACACTGCCGTATCTATCTGTCCGTCTGCCCGTGTGTCTCAGCTTGTTATTTCCAAATGTAACGGATTATAAAATTTGACTTTCGGTACACATACAGGATTGTAAAATATTATTTTGAAGGTTAATTTTAAAGGGATAATTATAGAATAAAAAATCAAGTGCGTCATGTGATACCGAAAGAGCTCATTGTGAAAAATACAAAAAAATAAAATGGAAAGCTTAAAAGATATTAAAGAAAATATACAAAAATCGGATATCCTCCTTCATCTCGTAATTTTTTAGACTAAGATTAAAAAAATACGATGTATAGAACCTGTATCCAAATCGGCAGAAAATTATAAATGAATATCCCACAACATGGTAAATCTCTCAATATTTTGCGTACAAACCTATACACGCAGTTGTTTTAGTTAGCACAACAAATATGAGTCAAGTTAAAAAAAAAACGTGGTAACATTAAGAATATGTAACTCTCTCTCTACGCGAATTCAAGTCGAACATTTCTGGTTTTTTGGTTTATATTCCCCATACAGAAGTTAAGATCGAGTACGTGTCACTACAATTAAGGACACTTAAATACAAATTTTGCCAGTGGTATTTTCTTACATTGTTTTCTTATCTAAGTTTTTTCCGCACCACGAGGCCTTGTAACTTATTAAGTGCACCCGTCCTCCCCGAGTCCTGACGCTCGCGTACGTAAAATGAAACAAAGTGTATTGTTCCGCTTTCATTGCTTAGCGGTTCAAACTATTCCCAAAAATGACATAAGATTTCATAATCAACATTATATCAATTTTGCAAAAGACAACAATTAGTTGCTTGTCTTCATTCCGCTGACCGCTAACGAGACTTCACGGACTAACCGTGACCGCGACTGCAAACCGATGTGCAGTGGGATGTAGTAGGGGGTAGAGGACCTCGTGCCGTCGTGAACGAAGTCGCTGATGCGTGTGAGCTAGTGACTACTATAAATAAATTCGTACATTATTTTTAGTATTATCCATCGAAATGTGTTGTGCTCGAAGTTTCTCATGTCTCGAAATATGTTTAATGTATAGAGGTCGTAACTGATATAATTAGCAACAAAAAGAAGTATCGAAAAAATTGTCAGCGGAAATTGGTTTGGTCTTCGAATAGTCATGCTTCGAACGAAAGAAAAATAGAACGAAGTGCCGGAAGTTGTAATCCTAACTATAACTATTGAAAATGTACCTATAAGACAATTCTGATAAATCGTACTATCTGGGAACTCTTCAGTAAAGTTTCCCACGCTCGCCTTCGTCACCATAAGCAAGTAGACAGAAATACTTCTAACATACGTGATAGGATAAGACTATCAAATAAGTGCATCACGAATGAGTACGTGCATTATTACTATCCTTCTTAGATCTACCGTAATATGTATAGGCGTAGGCGCACCTGCCCGGTCCAGGTGGCGACGGCCAGCATCTCCGGGCTCTCTTTCACCAAGTGCTTCTGGGTGGCTAGACATTTGCCCGACGCGTCCTGCAGTACAAACAAAAATATGTATATGATACTGATGTTAATCCTTACACGTCTTATGTATTAAATGTTAATAAAGTTTTTGAAGTTCTTTAGGCAGGTTATGAAAAAATGTTGACAGTGAAATTTTGTAATACGTGCGCATATTGTATCTCTTAAAACAAAAAGTCTACAGCATGAAGTTGGTTGCTGAATCTCTTGTTAAGTTTGGAGAGGCGCGTTACATTTTATAACTGTAATTATAACAGTAAATAATGTAGTTATTTCATAATGTTTGTTAATGCACAATACATGTTTTATTTTAATACCAATATAAACTATACGTGTGTTATTAATAAACACACGTATACACGTACACAAGTATTAATTATATTGGCATATTTATAATATATATGTATAAAGAGGGAGAGATGCAGTCACTTACTAATTTATAGTCGAAAAATGGCCCAAAGTGAACAAGATTCGTCTGTGTAACATTTTACAATTCCATTTTCTTATTTTTTCTGAACATAAGACTTATACATAATTTCTTAAAAAAAAATCTAATATAATAAACATATTTTTTTTGGAATAGGTTGAATCTATTGTATTATTTCTCTTTAACGAGAATTTTAAGATTTGTATAAATATAAAGAAAATTATAAATAAAAAAACCAAAAGGCGACTCTCTATTAATATAATAACAGGGTCTGTATTGTTAAGCGTCCGAATAAGGTGACAACGCAAGAAAATAGAAAATGGTGCTACTTAGGTCTATTTCTTTTAAGTCGGTTTATATCGATGCTACTTTAAATGAAAAAGTACAAAACATTTTATCGAATACTCATTATAATAGGTGACTGAGCACCTATCATAAATAAATTACTTTTTGCAAACGGAAATTAAAATATACCATCCTTTTCCATAGTGTTTGAGGTGTTATTTTTGCATTTTTTTAACAGAATACGTCGACGTCGTAACGGAAGGTGCAATGCAACTACACTGAATGCAATGAGTGCTAAACCGTCTGCTTTAGCACTCATTACTGCGGCCGTTTAGAGCGCGGGACTGTGCGTCTGGTCTTTTTATAAATCAGTGATGTGTAACTATTATTAAAGACATTTGACATTAACGATAACGATGTTGTTTATCTTTTTTTTATAAGTTCCTTCTTGTTTTTCAATATCAAAGACATTGTATTTTACGTAAGTATTCATTGATTTATAAAATACAATATCTATAATCTTATTAAAGTAATGTATATTGATAAGTAATATATTTAGCATGAAAAAACGTTAATGCTTTCATTAAATTATAAATAGATACTCCACACCGAAGGGATTGAAATGCAAATTCCGTAAGGTTTACTCCATTATTTATATTTATTTATCTATTTTAAATAATAATTATGTTTATCTCGAATACTTTTTATACTTGTTGAAGTAAATAATATTGGATGATAATTACTTATTTTCTTATAGCAGTATCGAGGGACAAATTATCTTGCGAGACACCAAACAGTAAGTGATCACCGCCGCCCATGGACATTCGCGACCTTAGAGGAATGGAAATAGAATATCTGATTGAATTAGAGTGGGCAGATGTAGGGGGAAGTTGGCTGATGAAATTCATTTATGAAAATTTATTATATGTAAAAAAAATTTAGAAATGTTTAAAAGAAATAGTAGTCGACATAATCTCAATACCAGAAATAAAAATAAACTGAATTCACATGTTAGTCGACTAAGTAAATTCTCAAATTCATTCAGAGGGCTCTGTGTGCGCCTATTCAATAAGGTTCCTGTAGATATACAAGATTTACCCCTACATAAATTTAAGAGTGTTATTAAACAATCACTCAGTAAAAAAGGGTACTATGCAATTTCTGAATATTTAGAAGACAAAAATCAATGGACATAAGCGGCTCGACCTCTGACCGGGCTGTGTCATTCCTAATTTGTTTTGTATTTGTTTTGGTTATGTATGTGCAAATTAGAAAAGAGCTACCCTTAAGTTTCTTGCTCGTTCTTCTTGAGGGAAAACTGCCTTCCGAACGAGCAGTAAAGTGTAAATTCACAAAAAATGATGACGTATTTCAAGTGTTATTTTGTAACCTATGAAATAAAGATATTTTGAATTTGAATTTGAATTTGAAAAGAGAAGTAGGGTACTGGAGCTCTCACTTGCTGGACGAAAAACATAGCAAAACCCATTACTTCATGTCTGTCGGCTGAGCTCCCCCTTGTCGTGCTGCAACCGAATTGACTGCACCATGGCTCTACCACATGAATAATAATTTACTAATTATATTAATAAATAATTTGAATATATTATTCAAATAACATATATTTTATTTGTTATATTTCATTTATTGAAATTTAGTTTCATGTGTACAGATCCTAAATAATTTAATGTATTTCATTCGTAATTGAAAATTAAATAAATATTTTTTTAGTATTTACATATTTTAATTATTATATGAACATAATAATTATATTTAATAAATTCTAAATTAATTATAACCAATATGTTTACGCGATAGTAGAATAAGTTCTTATATATGTAAACACATTACACACAAGCATTTTTTTCACCTTTTTAAGAAATTTTGCGTCTTAAATTTGAAACTTCGTAAAGGTCTGCTCATACTGGTCTACCTCCCATATAAATTGAATACATTGTAATTGTGTTATTTAAAGTCATATCGGCGAGACTCGGGCACGATTCTATAACAGCGTGCTGTTATAGAATCGTGCCCGAGTCTCGTGTGATTCCGAACGGGAGAGAAATTAAGAAGCGGAAACCGGCGTGTGTCTGCGGCCCGGGGGCGGGGGTGGGCACTCCCGCCCCGCGGACTGAGACAAGTCGGATATAAAACGAGCGTCGCACGCGAAAGTCACTACCTGCGTGTGTATTCCGCGGCCGAGTTGAAAAGTAACGTGCACTCGTCACGGCCCACCCTCGTCCCGAATATCCAGTCCGCACACCGCTTTGCTCGGGAGTGCGTACGCGGCGCTCTTTCGAAAGACAAGTATATAGACAAATTTACGCGAAGCGTTCGGGCGTAACTTTTAATGAAATCCCCTTTCGGATTCCTTCGCAAATTATTTTGGTTCGCAGAGTCCTCGCTCTGCCTCGCCCCTCCCCCCCGGCCTCCCCTATTAAATAGCGTTCAATTTTGCCGTTTAAAACGACAAACGTCGCTTTAAACGGCTGAACGGTCGCGCTACAGCGCCCGGTAAGTGCAGTGTGCCCAGATTTCCGTGTTCTCATCTGTGTGTGTTTGTGTGTGCAGGTGTGCGCCGAGCCACATAGAGTGAAGTGCATAGTGACGAGCTACACCAATTTTGCCGGGGTAACCTAACGGTGTCAACAACCGGCACGTGTTATTTCGTTAACTCACACAGCGCCGCGACCCCCCTCGCCTGCGGGGTCGCGCCGAGCGTTGTGTGCGCGTAGAGTACCTCTGTACATCGTTCGTATTGCGGCCTACCGCACCGCGATCCGCGTCCCTCGCGTCTCGCTTTTACCCTTCCGATTTAACACGCGCCTCCCCGCACCGCGCGGTCGTCGCGTCGCGTCACTGCGGGTGCTGCGAGCGTTCAGCAACAGCCGGGCACTCTCGCGGCTACCGCAATGGAGCGCAATTTACACAATTTCTTAAAGGAACGCGGCCACCTCGACCTCCTGCGGGAGTTCGAGGAGTACTGCGCATCCCCAGCGTCCCCGGACCCTCACCCTCACCCTCAGGTAGTAGTCTTCGACCCCGAAATGGATGTCGAATTCACTCTACCTAGAGAGCCTAAAAAACGGCCAGCCACCGTCCGCCCGTCGGAGGGCACAACCTCCGACTCCGATTCGAGTGATATCTCTGATCACTCTGAATTCACCACGGTCCGGCGCCGGAAAGCGTCAAAAGCTTCGGAACGAAAACCTGAAGCATCATACCTCACGCAGGCCTCCGATGGGTCTACGTATTATAGAATAACACCCTCTTCCAAAAAGCCAAAAAAGGCTAATATTGCGGAAGCAACAGCTTCCACCAAAACTCGGTCGATCTACGACTCTCCCGTAAGCTGGAGGACACCTTCCCAGCCTACCACAGCCTCACAAGGGGCGGTGGAGGCTGGAAAAACTAAAGCGGCAGCTCCCGCGGCCGCGAAAAACAGCATAAGTGACGAGGCTGACGTCACCGCCCCCCCCACCCCCGCACAGCGCGGCCCGAAACCACCGCCTATGTTCGTACAGAACAAAGATCGGTGGACCGAGCTGCGCAAAAAATGTGCAGACAAAAACATTCAAATTTCGCAAGCACGTAATTCCGCTCAGGGATTAAAGCTGCAAGCGAAATCCATCGCAGATTTCAGGAACCTACAGAATCTGCTAGTGTCCATGAAAATCTCGTTCCACACCTACTCCCTCAAAGAGGAACGAGAAATCAGGGTAGTCCTGAGGGGAGTCCCGAAGGAAATACCCGTCGATGAGGTCAAGGAAGACCTCCTCTCCCAAAACCTCCCGGTTCAATCGGTTCGCCGATTACTGAACCGTTACCGCGAGCCCCTAGACTTAGTTCTGGTCTCCGGCACAGCCGAGGCCAATGACAAGGCGACTAAAGCCGCCTTCTTCAAAATTAGCGTATGCTCCCTCTCCGGCGTCAAAGCGGAGCAGCCCCGCAAACGCGCCTTACCCGGGCAGTGTCATAACTGCCAGTCCTACGGGCATTCGTCCCGCTACTGCTTTCATTCAGCGCGTTGCGTTAAGTGCCTGGGAGACCACGGCACAGCGCAATGCACGCACATAAGGACACAGACGGTCCACCCGCCTGTGTCCTATGCAAACAAAAGGCCACACGGCCAACTACCTGGGATGCCCGCGGGCTCCTAAAGAGCCCCACCGCCCGAGAGGCCGCGCCGTCGCGCGCCCGCGCGCCGTCTCGGCCACGCTAAGCTACGCCGGCGGCCGGACCGCGCAACGCCCCGCCCGCCGCAAAAAATACCTCAACATCCGCAGCAGACGATCTGAGCCAGCTGATGTCGGTAATAACTGTTATCGACACCAGCGAGCTCACGATCCTCGCAAAAAAATTCCGCACCGCCGCGAACCCGACGGAAAAATTAATTTGTTTAATAGAACACGCCTCACTCGTTGAGGCGATTAAAAATAAATTTTAACCCGATTAATCAAATTACCCCTCTCTCATCCCATACTAGGCCGGTACGCCTAGTTAATAATCAATAATTCTTTTCCCACGCGACGCGAAGTCCCCAAACTTTGTTTGTTGTTTTCGCATCACCCGCCCGTCAACGCATATTGACTCCGGGTCGGAAATATACGCGTTACAGTAGAGTCACCCCAAGGGAGTGCTTTTTAGTGGGTAAAAATCCCACATAACCCGGTCTCTAGGTCGCGTGGCCGGGTATCTTTCGTCGTGAAGATTTTTACACTTCCTCAAACCAAAAAAAGCCGTTTAAAAGGTGCCGCGTGCGCCGCGCGCCGGACCGCCGCGCACGCGGCGTCGAACTAATAAAACTCATCAGTGAGTAATGAGCGGGCGGTCAAAGTGGCAAGATCACACGGCGCAACTACTGAAAACATTCTAATTGGAAAACTTGGAAAGCCGCCGGCCGCGCGCGCGACACGCGACGGCCGCGCGCCGCGCGCCGCGAGCGAACGCGGAATTCGCTTTTGTAAGTTGCATATTTGTGTAATTGACTAATAAAAGTGTTTTTAAAAGCCATTACTGACAAATAAATAACATTAAAGAAATGGTTGTCGTAAAAGGTGAATTGTACTAAAAACTTTCGTTTATAAAATCACAAAATGTAAGTGAGAACTTTTTTACTACCTAAGAAATTTGCAAATTCTGTCTGTACATACAACATTTTATGTCAAATTTTGTAATAAATATTCGTTTTATGGCAAAATGACTGCAACTCTACCATTTTTTAAATTCACGTCTCCTGTCTTTTAATAACTGAAGTACGGTCTGACCGATCATGATGAAAAGTGATGTGAGTAACAACAAATGACTGCACAAATGATAGGCTATATGCGTTTTAAATAAAGGGTTTGCCCTTTTGTTTGTACCGATTATCTTTTGAACGGTTGAACAGATTTAAATAAAATTTTGATTACAAGTACATGTTTTGTTCGAACACGAAGGAGTTTATATAGTCTTGCAAGCATCATAAAAATTGACTCGAAGCGCCGCTACGAGAAAAGTATTTTATAATTTATTTGAACACACCGCTGTGACGACCCGGAAGAGACCACAGCGCGCACCACGGCTAGAGCACTGCGCTGGTCTGTCACGTCCACGCGCTACATTTATCGACGACGACGTCGTTCATGTGACGAAATAGTTAAAATGTCAAGATTTAAATATTCCAAGTACAAAAGAACGAGTCAAATAAATGAACATAGCGACGAGATATTTAAAAAAAAACAAATGTGCGTGCCTTAAGCGCTCGTGACATACGTATGTTATTTAAATTAGAGGTTAATGATAATATATGAGCTTTTCACCAAAAATCCTTTTTTGAAATTCTTCAAAACTTTCCCGAAGTTTCTAATTAAAATTATTATACAATAATTGTTCTTAATATAAACGTATTACTAATTAGATTAAAAATAAATTTGGAATGAATTAAAACGTTTGAAAGTAATTAAAAATGAATTAAAAAAAAACCAATTCTAGGACAATTCCCGGCACCCTGCGCGGGCGACTTAAAGCTAAACAGTTGAACTAAATCGTACAGCTGATCCTCGGACGAAAATAGTTGTTTTATTTTTGATATTACTACCGCCATCTGTTGGCAATTACAAAAACGTAAAACATTCATTTCAATGTCCATTTCAGATATTTAAGCAAAATAACAGATCAAAACATGAATAACTGCGAGTTAAAAAATTCAATTACAGCTAATCGGTACTATATCAAGCTATGATTTTCAATACAGTTATTTCCAATCGATTAGTGATGAGACTGAAAGAGAAATTAAGTTTAAAAGTTAATTAGTTGTTTAATTATCGTGATTACACGGGATTTTCAGGCGATAGTAGAAGCATACCTACGCTCGCGCTAAAGGCGTGCAATAGATATCCGAAGTACCACAGCAATCAAATCTTATATCTTGCAGAGCAAACACTAGCCGAATGAATGTTTGACAGCTAATGGAGGAAGAAGACTCATCAGCCACTTACAGGAGATCGAAAAAAATACTTAATATTAAATAATGACTTATTTCTATCGAACGATTACATTAATTTTCATTTTTTAGTATTTATACAAGAGAGTACAAAAGGCCGTGACGTCTCTTCGCAAAACCGAGGTATAGAATTGATACAAGTCACGGGATTGACGCCGATACAAGCGACTGCGCTGCGCACGATCAACTGTCCCGGGATTTTTAACCCACTTCAAACAGTAACAAAAATTTCAACAAAAAAAAAATCGACTTCAAAACAAAACCTATTCCAAAACAAAATAATTTGCAGTAAAAAGTAAAAAAATAATTGCGTATTCTTCTACAACTTAATAATCGACTTACTTCTTCTACGCATCAATATGTAAGTACGATTTATGTGTTTACCACGCAAGAAGGTAGGTAGGTACCTACCCACCCAATTCAAATTTAACTCAACACATACCTATGAATAACAAACAATGATCAAAATATTTTTTAGAGTTCTCTTAAATAAAATGAACTGAAAAATATTAGACTCCTTAAAAATCATATATATTATTTCTCTAAGCTATTTTTTTGTGGAAACGCCATAACTTCTTTATTTCTGCATCAAAATTAATGATTTTTACGTCATCTTAAAGCTTATGCTCCTGGCTTCTGACGAAAAATAGTCACTTTGTTCAAATTAATGTTTTACTTAACAAAAAAATAATAATTAAACATTATTAAATGTTTAACTATTTTCAAATTACCTGTACCTATTTTAGATACATCGGTCTCATCCATTCGCACTCACACTAAAGATGCACAACTTCTTCGTGAATCCGATCTCATAATTTGGGACGAGGTTTCAATGGCTCCGAAAGACGCGTTAAGAATTGTCGATAGACTTTTGAAGGACATTATGAATAATAATCTCCCTTTCGGAGGTAAAATAATTCTGTTTGGTGGAGATTTCCGTCAAGTGTTACCTGTTGTTAGGCATGCCAGTAGAACAGCTATCGTTCGAAAAACGATCGCCATTATAGTCTCATGTGACAACCTATAAGTGAACTCAAAATATGAGAGCATGTAATGACGCTGTTTTTACTGAATGGTTGCTTAAATTAGGTAACGGTGATTTAGAAGCTCAGACTGATTACTACGATGAAGCGATCGCAATTCCAAGAAATTGTTATTGTCATTACGATGACCTAATAACCACTATATTCAATGTTCCAGAAATCAATGAACAAAATGTTTCACAATATTATTCGACGGCAATTTTATGTCCAAAAAATGATGAGTGTATAACAATTAATGAATATATAATTTCGAATTTGTTACCCGGAGAAGAAAAAATATATCTCAGTTCTGATTCTGTCCAGGCTGATGAAACAGACAACAATCTGTTGTGTAGAGATATTCATACAATAGAGAATTCAAAAATATCCAATGGAATTTTTGAATTCTCTAAATCCGTCCGGTTTACCTCCTCACAAATTAATTTTGAAAAAGAATACTATTATTATGTTAAATAGAAATCTTAACGCTAATCAAGGATTAATTAATGATACACGATTAGTGGTGACTGACTTAGGCGACTACGTAATCACGGCTAAATTGATTCATTCCAATAAAACTGTACTTATACCCCGTATTAATCTCACGCCTTCGGATTCTACTGTACCTTTCCAAATGATAAGAAAACAATTCCCAATAAAAGTAGCCTTCGCTATGACCATTAATAAAACTCAGGGGCAAACACTTCAAAGGGCAGGATTATATTTACCAGAACTAGTTTTTTCGCATGGCAATTGTACGTGGCCTTTTCACGAGTTCGTAAATTTAATGATATTTATGTTTGTGTTAAAGATACATACGCTCAAAAAGTTACTCATGATTACATTATTACCGCTAATGTTGTGTACAAATAAATTTTGTAAAATAATAAAAAAAAAATAAGATATTTTATTTATTATCACCTGCTTTTTCGGCGGTCATTATTATTATTATGAAGTGCGAAAATTTCGCACGGGTCAGCTAGTTAATCAAATTATTACGATAATATAATGTAGTTACAATTATTGTTATTTTCGGAGTCGGTGCCTATTGCTAGGTATATTGTAGTGTTTCCTCGGCAAGCAAATAAAACAAGAAACATCAAATTCAGTTCACTCAGTCGAAATTCACTCACTCAAATAACAAACGTAAAACAAAAAAAATACAGTCGAATTGAGAACCTCCTCCTTTTTTGAAGTCGGTTAAAAAGGAGGAGGTTCTTAATTCGTTTGTACTTTTTTTATGTTTGTTACCTCAAAAATCCGTCATTTATTAACCGATTTGGAAAATTCTTTTTTTTATTTGAAAAGATGTGCTTTCAGATTAGTACTATAGTTTTTTAACATTCAATTCTGATGATGAGGTTCAGGAAGAATTGTGGGGTACCCTTTAATATTATAGGTATACAATACATATAGCGATTTTCTGTTAGGCTATATGTCAAGTACATACATTTCGAAAGTATCATTTAGTAATGTGGAACTGACGAAGAAGACCACATATGGCCAAGCGCACTCCTCAGTTATAATTTCGCCAATTATACAACAATTTGGAAAATTATTTTTTGTGTTTGAAACCATATACTTCAGAGTTTGTCCCATTGTCACAAATCAGGATCCGATGATGGCATCTCAGGGATACCGAGGAATACCCCCAGATATTATAGAAATAGTGTATTTCAGCTCTTTTTTTACTTACTGAAGCTTTGGGTCTGGAAGTTATCATTTCACATTGCAGAGCTGATAATGGAAGCCACAGTACTCTTTAACTATTTGGAGTTAGGCGATGACACTAAAATCTGTCATCGAAAATTACTTTTCAGTGGCAGTAAAATCTACTATACACAAAATTGAAATTAATTACTTATTAATCTACCTATTATACATATTTTCATTTTTTATATAATTTCAAGACGACAATCTTAGCAGGAACTCATCGGAACTCTTTAGCGATAACATTAGAAATAGGGTGAATTAATTCAATGTGAAAGAGAATGAAAATGTGATCTGTATGAATTGTAGAACTAATATTGTAAAGAGCTAGAATAATTTGGTAGTTGCTCTCCAACTAAGAATGGTAGGACCCTGGAATGGTTACCAGCGGGTAATGGACTCGGGACCGGAACTGGTTTTCCATTTATTTTAGTACAAAATTAAAGACGATATCTGGTCTATTTCATTAATAATGACTCATTCATATGAAAATTATCTAAATTATAAAGTAACAGTTATTCGATAACTAAAAAAACATGATTTAATATAAATTAACAAAATAAAAACCGCCATCAAAAACCTACTTAAATAATTTTTCAAACAGGCTTCATAAACAACTAATTAGTCGTTTTTGGAGTCGGTTCCAGTTAAAGATAAATCAGGAACAGTGACGTCTTTTCTAAAAAAAAAAGAAGATCTTTTTTAACTCCATGTTTAAAGTTCCGTATTCATGTTGATATATAACAATTGATATATAACAATTGTTCTTTTGCCTTGCATTAGATGGATTTCTTTTTAGTCAAAAAGAAAATCTTCTTCTAAGGAGACACAACTGTGTCTGATTTATCTTTAGCTGAAATCAACTCTAAAAACAACTAATTACTTGCTTTTGAAGTCTGTTCAAAAAAATATTTATTTATGTATTTCAAGGCGGTTTTTATTTATTTTTAATTTATTTCATTTTTCCCATTACTGAAGTATAGTATACAATAATATTCTTATTATTATTTCTGGTAGAGGGATTTGAAACTTAAGCGGTCTGCCGAATAAGTGAGCGGGGCGGGGCGGGGGGGGCTGCTAACGCCGCGCCACCGTCGAGTTAATGTTCGCGACCAGCGACGAAATGTGCTCTCCGAGGCACGCTGCCAGCGGTTAAGCAATTTGACGATCGTGGTCAAGACTTCAACCGGCTTTCCATTCGAAGGCAATACCGTGACGCTCAGCAGCCACCGTTGAGTTCTATATTCGGTGGAGTGCAGGACGTCTATAGGGTGATGGACAGTAACGTATTAGACATGCGGCCACACACGGACATTAGGCGGTAGTTCATGTGAGAGTATCGTCTCGCTCTAGTAAGCGTTCCAAGTTTTTTTGATACCAATTTGGCTTTATCCTCGCAGGCTTTAGCTACGTCCATACTGACAGTTGAGTCCACACCCTTATCTAAATAGAAGGAAGTCGTAGACTTGTTCTTTCCACTGGTGAATCAAATATTCTCTCTAGAAGGTTACTTTTCGTGTGGTTCTATAGGTACTAATCAAATCTTTGAAATGACACAATAAAAGCTAGAGAGAGGCTTACTGTTCATTGGATCTGAATTCTCACCATATTTGAAATCCAAGTGTATGGACAGATTCCTATAAAATGTTAGTAGTAACCTCCTAATTATCACCAAAATTATCGAGTATGAATCTAAGAAACGACCAAAAAGCACGACTTCTTAACGAAGGCGCGTTAGTCTCTCACCAATTATGTTAATTCACTTGGCATTCGGGCTACGGTTTGTTTCTCGTAGGACTTTGAGACGAGGCTGTTCTATAGAGTGCACTGCTGAACGGCGACATCGCCTGAACGGCGGCCAACAAAATGCCAGAAGGGAATAGACACTCCCACGTTACTTCGTTACTTTTGTGCATCGTAACGCGAAACGCAACCAAAACATATTATTACCGTCATACATACTATCTAAAGTCGGTCTATACAAAGCACACGCCAAGCAGTACGAGATTTGTAATAAAAAGACGCAATATTACTATTCTTATAACTATACAGTTTTTTTTTCTTCCTTAGAGGTAATACATTTCATACCAGAATGAGTACAAATTAGACCCAAGGACCACCCCGTCCGCTAAGACGGCGCCGCGCCAAACGCACGCGCACGGGCAATCTGTCAATTCTACTCGTAGTTAAGCCTGCGCAACGAAAGGTTACCCCAGGGCTCCGCTCACAACAACACAGTAGTCCGCAGGTCTGAAACATTTCATATCGACAATCTCCGTTATCGAGACAAATAAGCTCGCGATCCTCGCGAAGGAATTCCTCACCGTCGCAAATACGAAGGCGCGGGATTAATGTATCTAACAGAACACGCACGATTCGTAGAGGCTATCTAAAATAATAAATTTTAATTCGTTTAAAATTTGTCCCGTCCTTACACGGCGCACCGGGCCGGTAAGCCCGCTCGATAACCACTCAAGCCCTTACCCGCCCGAGGCGAAGGCCTCAAACATAGCACCGTGTGCTTAGTTTATTTCTCTTTGACACTCGGCAAAGCTTGAGCAGCCCCAGGTTGGAGATGTAGCTGTAATAGTCAGCCCAAGCGCGTATTTCAGTGGGTAAAAATTCCATATAACCCGGTCTTTAGGTCGCGTGGCCAGTATTTTTTGTCGTCTGAGACGATTTTCGCTTTCTGCGCATCAAAAAAAAAACTGAAAAACTATTGACCTCGCTAAACTACCAAGTAGTGAAACTTTTCACTACTTTTAAGCTCAAAATTTTCAAATATTGTGCTCTTCACGCCCAAAAATTTGATTCAATGCTCTTTCAAGCTTTCACAGTTCAAAAATGTAGTTCTATTACGGGTACGTTATAAGTTCTTCTGTTTCGCTTTTCAACTTACCGCGATGAAAATTAAAAAGAAAAACAAAATTTCGAAGTTACTGTTTTCAGTTCGATTTTCTAAAATGGGTTTTCATCAGATCTCGACGTTTTAGGATCCCAGGAATCTATTTAGACTATTTTCCTAGTATTGTCTGTATATATGTAGGTATAAGCGTGTACGCGTGTGTATTTACGACATACGACGCAGTTTTCTAAACAGTAAAAGGTAACTAAATATAAAATATTAATCTATGAAGAATGTTATATTCAGAAAGAAATCTTTTTTTCTGAATCTTTCATTAACGACCTCTCTCAAACGAGACCGATCTGTTTTGATGCATTTAGCACCGATCTATGTTGCATTTCAAGGAGAATAACTAGATAGATTTTTAAATTTATAAATAGATTGATTCAAAAAATATTGCAAATAAGCACTTTTTCACATTTTTTTTTTCGCAATGATATTTACTTTGACACTCCTGGAACTTTTATATTCTCACTACCCCACTCACCCATATTTAAAATTAATAAACACTCTTCGTTTCGCAACAAATTCACTCAAACGAATCGGTATTTAGGGATAAAACTATAAGCATTAGTATAAGAAAACATACGCGTAAAGTAGCGACTGTGTAGTTTAGTAAAGAGGGAAGCTTTTAGCATACATGTTGACACGGGAACGCGCGTCCTCGGGCCGGGTCGGCGCGAGACGAGACCCGGACGCACCCGGGCGGTAGACGGCGTGCACTTAAAACGTTCTTGATTCCGTGCGAACGCACCGTCATAAGCTTCTCATAAGAGTGACCAAAAAAAAACTAAAGTTACTACGGCGCATGGGCCCAGTCAGTTTTCAGTGTCCACAATGATTCCCCGCGATCCGCTCACCGAGCGAATAAGCCTTACACATTGCAAACAATGGCTATTTAGGAGCAGACGCACGAATGACCCTAAGAACATAAACACGGCCACGAACCGATAGATACGTATCTATTGCGACGCGATACGCGCGAAAACACACAGAGGGCGCTGTTCTCGACTGGCGGGGGCGGGCGGCGGGGGGGCCACTCGATGTTTTTCGCCGTCCCTGCGTTCACACTCGTCGCGAGTGGACGGCCGGCGGAGCTTTCGAAGGCTTCGCGATGTTATTCGGCATTGTCGAGTCGTGAAATTAAAAGCTGCAACGCCGGTCGTCGGCTAGAGCTCGCCGTCGGCTTCGACCGCGCTGAATGAATTACGACCCGATGTCGATCTAAATCCCCGCTCCGGTCCCGTCCCGATCATCATTCGGAATTAAATTGCGATCCCGATCCTGATGGATATCCCAATTAAAATTCCAATTTCGCTTTCGAAGTCGTTCTTCATTCTGCCTTCCTTCTATCTGCATATCATTAAATTAACTACAATTTTCTTCCATATTTAATGAAGCGTATGTGCTAGCTCTTAAGATGTATCTTAAAGTGAAGTGGCTTACGGTACGAATAAAATTATATATTATTATTTATTGTTGATTATATAATACATGTGATCTAACACATAAATTAATATGCAATTTGTGTGGTCCGATATTGTGTTCGTGGAGCCCGTTAGTGAAACGCCTTATATGCCGACCGTTCGGTATTAGGTGCAGTCTCGGAGTGTTTAAATATGCTCGATGCCAAGAAACACGAGGGCCGTCCCTTAGTGAAGCTTGTGCAAAACTATCCGTGTCCACATAAACAAAGAATCATTTGTAAAACCTGACGAACTGAGTACGAGGGTCCTGAGTAATGTAGAACTTTCATATACATAGCACGACTCACGATGAAACGCATTTGATAGTGCTTTGCGATGGAAAAATTTTTTCACGTCTTGGGAGCGACTGTTTCTATCGCTTTACTCTCGTGAATATACGAAAATGGGAAAATTTGCATACCGTTGTACAGATGATTAAATAAAGATTAATTCCGACAGCTTCAATAAATTATTTAATTTCATAGAAACGAGAAAAACGGGAAAATATTTAAAAAACCGTTGTTGTAAAACAACTTTGCAAAACTTGAAAATCATGATCACTTGTAAGAAATCCTTTAATTTTCGTCTTTTTCTTAATAGCTTTAGAATTACGGCGAGTGATTCTATTAAAAATGGCTGTCTAATTCGATTTCGTTTTGTAATAAACAAAAAAGGAAATTTTATTGTGAGTAAATATATCTCTTCACGATCATCTATTTCGAAGATATCGAATTGCAATATTTGCAATAAGATATTTTAGATGTCATTTTTCAAGTTTTTTACACGACTCGTATTTTGAATCATTTATTGAGAATGAGTTATGATCAAAGTTTTCGTTTTGTTTTTTATCAAAATTAAATTAAATCATTATGAGACGTGCGTTTTTAGATTTTCCAATTTTTTTAAGATTACAAATAGTAAAAAGTAGACGCATAATAGTATAGACTACGATAGCATAAGTGAGAGAGGCTCGACCGTTAAGGGCTAATTTTAAGGGTTAACTAGAGGTTAACTCACGGACTCCAATGTACCGGGTTCGAATCTCCATAACGGGCAAACTACTCGATGAGTTTTTAACTTCCGTTAATACAAACCATGCGCTCCGTGCATCGCAGAAATCTTCATACCATCGGTCGCATAAGTTGCCATCGACACAGTGACAGCGACCTTGAGCACCGCCGACGTGCACCGGCACGGCCTGGATCGCTAAGGTCCGAGTCGTTCGATCTAAAATATAGAGGTTGTGCGGTCTCTTCTGTCAGCGAGGTGATCAAAAATCTCACTTGAATACAATGAGTTTTAATCTCTCCAAACCGCCCTTTCCGGGAGAGAGGCGTGACTATACAAAAAAAACTGCGACGAAAAGAATACGCCTGTAACATTTTAATGTCTAACTATCCAAAATTATCAATCTTTATATACACAAGAACATGCGGCGGGCTCAATAGGAACTTTTCGTGAAACATCATAAAGTTATCGTACGTTTGTTATTTTTTTTTCAAGCAAATATATCGGACTGTTCACGAAACAATGTCAAAGATTAGTCGCGACACACGACGCGTTCGTCCGCCCCGCCGCGTGTAACGTTGATCGATTTGAATGGGGCGGAGGGAGAAGTTTCATTCACGTCAAAGAGAAACTTCCGTTGACTTCGCCCGCAGGAGTTACGTTCTACGTGTAGATCTCGTTAAGCGATATATCTGAAGTCGGGGCCGAATCGGTATATTAAGAACGTGTTCGTAAAGTTTTCGACTTGTTTATACAAATGAGGACTTTTCTTTTTGATAACGGATAGATAGAAAAACCCGACTGAGCATGGAATTTGATCTATTTATTTTGTCTATCTTTATAAGTACCCTTTTTGAAACGTAAATGTAAAAAGACAGCGACTGTTATCGTGCCGTTCGAATAATATACTAAAGATCTCAGATTAACGTTTCAAATTCTTTTGTAACGTTATAGAAATCGTGGTTTTGGAAATTAAAAGGAGCACACAAATTAACTAGCGATGAATCACTTTTGACAATTAATATACGACAATTATTTTATTTTATAGGCTCAATAATTGCACTTAATAATTCTATAATTTCAATTTTTTATCTGTATATCACACTCATTACGACTATTATGTTACAATATTTTCAACTCACAAAAATGAATTCATTATTTCAGAAACTTTACTTGCAAATCGTTCCTAATAATTATTTCCATTCTTCTTTTTTTTGTACCTCAAAATGTTTCTGAAAAAAAATGCCGTAATTGACCCACAACAAACGCACGCACACGCGCACGCACGCACGCTCATATCAAAATCCCTTTTTTCAATAGCATATTGATAACTAGAAATAAGAACCAACTTTTTAATGAGTACAGTTAACTGCTTATTTAAGTAACAATAAATAAAATTTAAACTGTGTATCGTCACTATATTTTAAAGGATTTGACGAGATGAGTATAAAAAAGAGTGTGTGTACTTGTGTACACGCGTTAGAAGTTATACTTCTTTGGCGTATGAATAATATTTAAAATAACTCAAATGCAGTAGTAATCGACAATAAATATTAAAATCAATCAAAACGATTTTGTTTAATTGAAAATGTTTTATTAACGTAACAATATAACAATACAGTACAAATATATAATCATTATTCATTATGTGAATGAGTCAAATACATTTAAAAAAGAGTGTGTACTTATTATTCAATTATTTGTTAGAAAAATAATAAGTTCATTAGAAATATATCTATATATTATACTTACATGGTTAACCTCTAATATTTAAAAACACTTCAAATTTTCACAATTTTCACAACACAATGTTAAAAGTTTACAAATAATGTTTATATATATAATAAATTGAACAAAAAATAATAATTATAGAAAATTAATACTCAAAATTGATTATTCATATGAATACTATATTTTGCAAGAACTGGGTTATGAATATAAGTACTATGTAATATATAGCATGAACACTCTGTACTATGTACTATATAGTATGAACACTCAGTATTGTAACTATATTCAGTGTTGAAAATATATTTTTTTTTATTATTTCTATTCTGTGGCTAACTTCATCATGTCGTTTGTGCGCGCGCAGCTCACAAATTCACTCTCATCCAAACGCCCCAAAAGAAGTATAACTTCAAAAATGAAAAGAGAAACAGCCAGTCTGGCTACTCAATCCTCGCGTCACTTCGTAAGCAGATAACGGCAATGCTTATTGGCCACGGCCTCTGCAACAAATTCACGAGAGTTGAGACTTCTTTGAATACTTTTCGTGGACAACCCCGCGAATGGCCCGCGACAACGTCTGCGAAGCGCTTTTGTAGAATTAATCCGATCTTTATGAGGAATATGAACCGTTTGTGTGATTCAATACGTGTCATGAAATATGATATAATACGCCAATATCATATATTCAGGAAGTTATATATTTATAGGTAGCACGTAAAATATTTGTAGCAGCTTACACTAAAGGACAAAACGCAATTTGTAAACGTTAACTGTAAGATTTTACAGATTCTCCATACGTTATCTGTCACATCTTATGGTTAGTTTAACATTAGCGTTTTCATCTTTTATTTAACCTGCAGTTAACGCGGTGCTTATTGGTGCCTATCCGCCCGCTAGGCGCAGTTGGTAGTGATCGCACCTGCTGCGCTGGGGGCGTGGTTTCGATTCCCGGACAAGACAAACATTTATTTGATCGAGAGAATAATGTTTATATTCATAACGTTTGTACCTAATGTATCAATTATTCATATCTTTTTCTGGCGTAAATAAGAAGGCTATATATACTTCGTTACGATATATGTATATTTAAATATTGTTACAGGATTCACATAAATAAACGGCGCTAATTCTTAGAATTACTTTCCATATTTTATATTGACAATATGGACCTACTTTTCGTTGTATTCAACATTTCAAAAAATTAGTAGAGAATTATTTGAAAAATTAAATTACTATCACATATTATTCACATGGAAGTAAAGTTACTTAAACCAATGAAGAAACAAATATTTTAATCACATGTAATGTGGTGTCTTTGTTACACGTCTCTGTAAATGCTTATACTATATATAGGTATATTTTGAACGTTTAAAGGATGGATAGACATAGACAAAAATATACCTGTCATATTTAAGTTTCCCATTTGAAAAACCGTTTAAGTCTTTTTATTCGTAAAAGAGACACACAAATATCGATACATACACAAACCTACACGCCCGCATTCGTGCACGCCCGGACACCTGCGAGCACACACACACACAAACACTCACAACAAATACGCGCATTCGCATATTCACCCACACCCACATACACACGTCACTCACACCACCTCATCAAAATAAAAGAAATATAAAGAGTAGCCATCAACAAGGACGTTGTTTAGCAATATTTTTTTTTAGAATTTGTGCCTCGTGTTTGACTTTCTCACTTTAGCAGACTACATTTGGCCCACCGTAATCAAATCATGCTTTTAGTTTTCTGTAGTAAATACGCAAAAAATTCTTGGTCGTGCGAATAGACAAATAGTAAAAGCACAATTATTTTGCGTTATAGAAAAAAAAGATATAATACGTCCGAGTTTGTTCGTCCATATATGTCTCACATTTCAACGAAACTCGAAAAGCCATTAACTTACATTTTACGATAGAATAAACACGTAGATCTATCGAATAAAAACGCAAAGTTCTCGGAACAGCAAACAGACGGTCACAAAGCCCCGGACCCTCATTTCAGACGCGTCGCGGTGTGCTTTCACCCTTATGTTCGTTTTTGTAAAATATTGTTACATTCCGTATACCTACAACAACGATACATAATCCGGAATCGATGTGACGTGTAACGAAACGTTGCACGAGTAACGCGTATTTCGTGGAAAAGCGATTCAGAACAATAAGAGGTATTTTTCGCCTCCGTATATTATAAATCAAAGCGCGTAAAAAGTGACGTTTTATCTTTTGATAATTCTTATTTGATCGAAAAGCTTTTGTAACCGACGCTTATAGAGCGGCAATACTGAATACAATGTAACTTGATTTCTTATATAACATAACGTTGTCTGTAAATTTACGTTGTCACACATAACTTGAATGTACGCTAAGCATTGATCGTCGATCGGTTGTGTACTGAAGTTAGTTCAACTATTTTATTTATGTCGAAAGAGTAGAACGTGAAATCGCGGTCCAACAGTCGCGTGGGAATGCACATATTTATGCAACGTGTACTGCAGTCATTGTGACTGATATATTTTGAAGTTATCCCTGTCAAGAAACTCCTTAAACTTGAGATTATCTGGAGAATCTGTCTGTATACTTTTCCAAAAAAATATTGTGCGAACATGAGTCATGGCAACAACAGAATATTTCAAATTGATGTTTACTGACGTCGATAATCGAGAAACGAGATCGCATTATATAACCTCGACACGTGTAAACACATAAACATCGAGACGCGTCTCCGTTGGACATTTGCCTCACGTCATTCAAGTCAATATTCGAACACGATCCCGATCTCATCGCGATTCTATTCCAATTCCAATTCTATGTAAATAAATACACAACCTTTTTTCAACGATAGAAGACTTACATAAAAAGTCCACTGTAATCTATAAGTATGTTCGTCCGAAGCTGTCAATAGTGAATGAGGAATATTTTAAACTTTAAAAAAGGCTTCGTAATAAAAGCTCACAGCATTTTTTTTCACGATAAGCTTTTACAATTTGTAGAAAATATCGCTGGCGATGCTATTTTCATCAGGCGAACGATAAGCGCAGAATTTGTTTGGAATTAAAAGTAAAGAAAAATACGGCAACGTAAAGTATAAAATAAACTTTCTCGTAAATGCAAAAAAAAAAAATTGGTTGCCTGTAAAGTCGGTATACGGGCGAAAGTTTTACGTGACAACGACTTTGAGTGGTAAAATCATTTTAATGTGAATATTCATTCGTATAGTAGGAAGAAGGATGAAATAATAGTAACAATTTAAAACATTTATTTATACAAAGAATTATATTTAAAACATTAATTTATACAAAGAATCTCGCACTGAATTTCATATTAACAAAATTTTATTTTTACCTTTACACATACATACGTATTTATATACAAATATACATACAATAACTTGCAATACATTTGCGTACAATGAAACAGCGTTTACTACAACTTAACTTGTTCCTATCTGAGTGGAAGGGACGCGTGCCTTTCACTTTTATGTCTGTCTCTCTCGCTCTTAGGCGGGCTAACCATACCCGAGTGGAAGGGACGCGTGCCTCTCACTCGCTCTCATTGTGAGCGCATAACGTGAGCGGAGCGTAACGCAGTTTCTTGAAGTGTCACCCGGCAAACCAATTTATAAGACGTTGTCACGTCAAAATTAAAAAGTATAAGAGCATATTGATTTTTTGCCCGTTAGGTTGTAACTGCATAGCCTTTTCTACTAAAATAAATTTAAAATTAAATTAAATAATAACTTATTCTGGTAATTTAAGTCAATTTTATTTAAGGAAGAATAACGTGGAATTATTATACAGAAGATATATTCCGCAACCTCAGTGTTGCTGAATATATCAACTTACAGCAATTCACTACGAAACTGTTTTAATACATATAGTTAGCGCATTCGACTTGTGAATGCACTGACTGCAGAAATAAAATTGACTCGTTAGTACTCGAATTCCAATATATCCCTCGACTGATGGGGTCGTACATTTTTCGAATGTAAAAAAGTTTTTATTTATTTATGAAGAAACGAGACGTAAACATGTCAAATCTGGTACAAACAAACAAGTTTCGTTGCACTCTCGGAAATTCTAACCAAATGCAATGCCTTTAGAATGTAAATGAGGCGTAGATATTAGCGACGAGGGGTTGGCGGAGGGCGGTAAGAGAAGTTTTTTAAGTTTTATATAATACCATTCTCATTATTTTTTTAGGAATATTATTTTGTTCTTTTGATTAATTAACATGTGAGCATAGTTTGCGAAAATATGAATTTTTAAGGCGCTAGTTACTAACTGTAACATTACATTAGGACTCCATGGTGTCATTTAAAATAGGTATTAAATTTTATTTTCCAAAAAAAAGTTAGTAAAGAATTTTTGATAACTTATATTTTATTATTTTGAGAGTTACGTACCCAAAGGGTGTTAACTGGACCTTATCACTAAGTATTCGGTGTTGTCTATCTATCAGCGAGCGTATCTCATAAACCGTAACAGGTGGACAACTGAAATTATCAAAAGAGTAGGTGTGTATGACTATTGCCATTTTAATTAATAATAAATATTAAATCAAATAAATTAGAAGCAACGAATAACAAATAAAAAGGAAAATGTTTTTTGCGCTTCATAAAAGTGTATTGGTAGTATGCGACTAAGAGTCATTTGGCTCTGATGTACGCTAAAAATTTACCTTTATTTATTAACTATTTCAATAATACCAGTTTCAAATTCATACAGAGAACAGAGTTAGGTCCATTCGTTCTATAAAATATGTCATGATAACTACATTTCGAGATATATGTACTATATCGGTCTCCAACCAGATATGCAACATGAATGTAAAATTGTAACCCATGTCGCGGCGATTGTACATCAAACCGGAGACTCCACACGGCAGAGAAGTACCCAAATGTCTGAACCATGGGACATGTCTTTTCAATTTTGCCTAAAATGAAACGACGTACGGCCGTTCGATAGTCACAATCGTACGTCATAATACCAATATGTATAACATTGTGCCTGTACTATCAGAGAAAATCGCGTCCCGCAACTTGTGTTTGCATGCACAAATTAAGTAACCTAAAATATCAAGTTTTCTGATTCTCTACTGAAACCGTATAGTAAATTACTTTTTAATGAGCACTTTCAACATCTATTGATATTAAGGTATGATGACACCATTGACAATCATCAAAAATCCATTCGTAGGGGGCATACCAGTGAGAAAAGAAATCTGTCATTCTAAGCGTAAGTTTCAACAACGTAAAGAGTTTTGAGGGAACAAATATTTTGGTTGCGTCAATCAACCTAATATTGTTTTGATTAATCCGATTGGTTATATATATTGTCATTTGTTAATGCAACAATTGTTCAGCTTTTCCAACGGAATATATTTAACCAAGCTAAATCCGAACTTGTTACAAATATTAGTATTTTTTGTATACCGAGTGTTAAAGTAATTTTTTGGAGCGTCCCCCCACCCTACCTTGAAATATCTGAAAAAAAAATGATGATAGTATAATATGAATAACGGACTTAAAAGTAGAACCAGCACTGATAATTCAAGTGTAACAACGGCATACCTACCTGTTTATCTAGTTATAGGCGAATAAATCTTACGACTAGATAATACTTATACCTACGCCGTGCGGGAAAAACTTAAAAAAAGTGTAACAACATATTTTTTTTCATCTGTAATACATTTTTGTACTAAGGCTACGGAATCCTACAATGAGAATGGTCGTACATGCTCTGACCGGCTTTAATTCTTAAATTTGGTATTAATATGCATTTTTTAAATAAGATTTTTGTTTACTTTAAAAAATATCTGAATAGTTCTTTTTTGACTGTGCCATATTTATTCATTATACTTTAATAAACCATCCTTACATGCATATTTTATACACAAAATAGCTGAGATATTCCACACCCGCAGGCGCCGCGACAGCCCCATTGTATTACTCGTCATTGAACCGCTTTATGTACGACGCTAACTCGAACGCGGAATTCTAAGATTATGAAAATTTTACTAGATCGCCTCCGACGTAGACGATCTCTGCATCACAGAGTTATTTTATGAATCCTATGCTATAAAAGGATAAACAGACAGACAAACAGATAAAAATGGTAGATTTAGGGTCAGTAAACCGTAATAAAAATATTTAGCACAAAATTTTACAAAAAAGTTGTATATACAGACATAACCTACAGACGTAAATAGTGGTATGGATAAATATAAAAATTAGACAGAGCTTCTTAAGAAAAAGAACTCTCCGCGATTTGACCAATTTGGAAAAATTTTGAATCAAAAATATTAATATAGGGAATATTGAAACATATTATACATAATTTTAATCTCGCTAGTCTCTAAACATAAAAAAAAACTAAATGTTCTTTTGACTTACAACATTGTATCTTGTTTCGATTTATCTATTCATATCATACTTATAATTTGTATTGTTATTAATATTATCTTCTTTCAGCAAATTTATGTATTAATTAACATAAAATATACTATTCCGTATTGAAATGTGTCCCATATATTTCGTTTCTCCAGTTCCAGTCTCCATAATAAAGAATTTTATGTTGTATGTCCTATTTTTTGGGCTTACATGCCTTTATTGCGCTCTCTGAAAAACAAATAGTACAAATAAATTTCAAAAAATTGCACACGGACACATAGCGTTGAAGGATGAAATAAACGATTTTTTTCTATTTCATATATGAATCCCAATCATAAGCAAAGGAGGAAACGATGACTATTTGCGTATAAAATACGAGGATTAGAGGATTTCGCACTGCTCTCTTCCGATGTCATAACGCGCAAGACGAAGGTACGTCTTGCGCGCTTGTCCTGAACTGCGTTGCGTCGTCGCACTCGCCGCCGGCGCACCGGCCGCTGAACGCCCGATCGTTCGAGAGGAATGTCCATTTGGGAGTGTCCGACCCGCGTCACGCCGCGGGGCGCCGGCCGCGACACCCGTCATTTATGGCGTCGTGCCGTGTTCAATCAGTTCGGATCCTTTTAAAACGTTCGGTTTTGAGTAAATGTGAAACAAAACGAACGCCCCTGCACCGGCGATTTTATTCTGGCGGATTCATCTTGATCGTATAATGCAGTACGGCGCACGAAACTCTGCCGCTCTAAATTGCCTGCGAATGATGTAATGCGCAGGTTTAACGCTCCCCGCCCCTTCCTTCTTCTCCCGCGCTTTCCTATTACATGCCATTGCGACTATTTAGTAACTAATTCACTGCGGCAGTACTGTATAAAATTGAAGTAGTTTTGCTCCGACAACCGCATGTTTGTCGCCGCAAATCTCGAAAAGTAATCCTTTGATTGACTTCAAATTTTGACACAACGTTACATACAAATGCATGCGTGGCTTTTCTAATCTTTAGCGTTTCTCCCAGACTTTGTTTGCATATTTATATTAATGATCCAAACCATTACAGATTTTAAAATTCTTGTATTGACTTATAAAATTATATGTACTGACCGCTAGCGATATCGAAACTGAAAGAGAAACAAGGAACAAAATCGAAAACCTTGGCCGAGTCTGAAATTAAGAATGGATCCCGAGTCCAGTCTTAATTTCAGATTTGAACCCCGGATCCAAATCGAGCATTAGAGTGGCATTAGAATTAAGAGCGAGATAGTGATCAATCAACACAAAGATGAATGGAATGCATTCTATGTCCATTCGGGCGCATAATTATTTTCTCTTTAATAGAGGAACGTTTTCAAATTAAAAACATTTTCTGCAGACGACGCGCGACCGGTCCCTGGAATCTTTTGGAATTGCGTTTTAGAATTTCAAACTGAATCTCTACGTACAAGCGACCAAAGCATTATGGTTATGTTATTGGATTTTCTTCATCATTTCGGAATTAACTCTCACTCGATAACATCGATTCGATGTATATTTGTCGTCGAATGTAAATACTTCTAACAAATAACTAAGTTTGAGTACCAAAAAACGGACGTAACTTGTAAGCGCCGCCTCCAGCGACGACCGCTCTACGGAAGCGAGGACGATGCGTTAATCTACCGCTGAATCGAAATTACAAAGCTCGTTAGAGCAATCTATTCGAAATCTGAAAATATCACTATGAAAACTCAAATACAACTCGACCGAAGATTCGGAGCTCGACGACGACGACGGGAGGGACGACGTGTGCTCTACGTTGATGTAGCCTAGGAAATACTGGTAGGCACGGAACGCCTCAGGCACTATCGGAAGAGTTGCACTATGATTATTTGCAGGAGGGAAGGGGCGGGTGCGGGGGCCGCCTTCGAGACAGACGCGCCCTCACCGACGCCACTCCACTCCGCCTGTGTCGCTCGGGACGGCGGCGGGCGGGCGCTGCTGACGTTGGCTGACGACGACGTCGGCATGAAGAACGGTATGTTTTAATTGATAATAAGCCTAGTCCATGTTGTGAAATATAAGCCTATATTTAATTCATTAAACACATATTTTAAAATAATTTACGTCTGCTTTCGACGCTTATAATAATTATATAAAGTTGTGGGTATTTTAGAAACAATTGAGTATGAATCAAAATTTTTAATCCGAGCCAAAAAATGGACCTGTTATAGTTCCGTCACATTAATCTTTGTGTATGCCATAGCTTTCAATCTCCGTTATATTATCATCATCATCGTCATTATCATCAATTTTGATGTGAAGTAGGTGTATTATGTCAACCGTCACACGGTTTTCTAAAATAATTACGCAAAGGATGTAAATTATTTTTTCGCTGACTCCATTGTTTGTCGTCGTTACGTCGCGGTGTCGTTGACGAAGTATTCAAAAATCTATTATATGTTTTTTACTCTCAAGATTTCCAGCTCATTGTCATCAAAAATTGTTAATTTTGGGGCCTCTTTTTCTATTTTTTCAATATTTCGTTTAAAATAATAAAAAAAAACAGTTTCTTATAGAGCTTTATTAATAAAATAGCTTTCTCCTGACAGCTTCGCCCACATGGACATAGAATGTGTTCCTTTGTCTTTGACATGGGAACACCTAGCTATCAATTTCAATTTCGTTCTCGCTTCAATTCTGGTTCCAGTACTGTATTTTATGTCAATTCCGGTCACGCTCTTGATTGTAATTCCGATCCGACACGCGGTTTCGACGCCGGTCCCGTTCTCAATTCCGGTACCCGCTCCCGACTCTCGATTCTGCTCCCCGCTTCGCTTTCAATTCCGATACCGTTGAAAATTCCTATTTACACAAAGCTAGAAAAAATGCTTAGTATCAAAATAAAATAAAAGGTATGTTTCTTTAAGATAATATAGTTTTCCATATGTGAACTCCACTACTCCCCACCAAGGATAATTTTTTTTAAAACATCTGGTTATCATATATTCTGTTTCGTGCCAATCTCCATCTACCCGTGAAAGCCGCATTAAAATTCATTCAGTAATTTCAGAGATGAACGCGAGTAAACACAGTAAGCGAACAGATAGGCTTTCTAAAGACTAGCCTATCATTTAAATCAGAGATTTTTGTATATTTATTCAAATGTTTCTTTTGAATCGAATGAATAGTTAATTAGTTTCAACGTAACAGAGATAAAAACCCCTATAGATTAATATCTTAGTTTATATAAAAAATATTTCATATACACTAAGATATAACTTCATATGGAATATAAAAAGTTCCTATTTAGTTATCTACTACTTTAATTTTAAGAAATCTTAATAGTGACAATTTATTCACTAGCCCACATTTGGAATTTAAAACGATAGATACCTATTATATAGTATATGTGCCAATATTATATTAGATTGATATTTAACGTCACTTTATAAAAATTGAAAAGTGTAAGCCACTCCTACGTTCTGAAAGGACAAAGCGATCGAAAAACAGTTTGAGTTCCATACCTCTTGAAAAATAACGATGTAATCGGTTGATTCATTCAAGAGATATCGTTGGAGAAAAAATTATCAAAAAGTATTTATTTGTAATATTTTGTAAACCACTTTACTTATTAATTCGTAAATGTAACCAACTGTGACATGGGAGGCCTAGGGGTTTCTTTAAGCGTGACATCACATTTCAAAGTCATAAATTAAAAAGAAATAAAACTATAATATATTTATCGACGCAAGGTTAGTAGTGTTTGATATTTAGTTATATTTTTTGCCGGTGCTTGCAGCGCTACCTTATCATCTGACAGTTCACAAATCAGCAAGTATTTTCAGAACAAGTACATGTATTCATTAAATAATTTAGTATTTTCAGTAATTAGTCAAACTAATCAATAAAAGTGTTATTAAAGATCAATTGATTATAATACATAACTATGGAACGGTAAGTTTTTATGCTCAACTAGAAATATATGCTTATGACAATTGATGTAAACACCTTGACATTTGTGTATACATCTTTGAGGTTCTAAAAATAAAAATACCCTATTTTTAATATTTGTAAACATTTTTTTGTAATCAAACGTTTTTAAAATTAATAAATATGAATAAAATTCGTTTCTCGAATGAAATTTTAGGTTATCTGCAAATTTTATAATTATTTCAATTCTAATATATATTTTAACATATTACAGAAAAATGTATGATGATCGAGGAAAGCTTTATCAAAGATTTTATAATGCTGTCAAAATCACATATCCTGAAAAATCTAAACATTTAATTTAAACAGAAACAAATTCAGTTTTGAGTACTATGAAATGTAGGGAGAAAGAAAAAGGTGATAAATTTATAACAATCGTTAATGAAGAAATAAATCTCTTGAAAAGAGAAGCTACAAAAAAAAAGTTAAATTCACCGTTATTAAAATTTCTTACATCTCTCTCATACAGTAAAAATATATTTATTAAAGGAATAGAAAATGATTTTCAATTACCAAGTACAAGTTCAATAGTAGATAGTAAATCTTTGATGATTGTCTCGACATCTAATAATGATGTTGACAGTAAAAACAACAACGAACCGGGTTCTGATAATCCCGAACGCTGACCCAAGAGCTGAATAAAGAAAATATTTATAATGTTGAACGACAAATTTCTGATATAACTAAAGCACGAGACGCAGGATTTGATTATGAAGACACTGGAAAGCAATCAAAAGTTCTAAGAGAAAAGTTAGTTACTGAAAATCGACAATTAAAAAAAAGATAAAACTCTGCAGCAAGACAAAAAAAACGTCGACTAGAAAAAAGCAAAAACTGCATAAAATTTGTGAGAAGAATCCAAAAATTGCCAAAGAGTCGAAATTTAAAGAAAAGCCAGGTAAGCCTCGACTCGAAAATGAGCAGCCAAAATTATTGAAAGCTATTGCGGATATAGCAGTTTTTGGAAAAGCTGTTGATGATCGTAGAAGAACTAATCTTATTAAAAGCTGTAAGATATTAACGCAACTAACTGAAGAACTAAGAAAAAGACAGTTTTAGTGTAAGTCGGAGTGGTGTCTATCTACGATTATTGTCTCGTCATTGTATTATTATAGAAGGTCAACGTCATATTACAACTGTGCCCGTTAAGCTTTGCTGTTCTCAAGCTGATCAACATCATAAGCATGAAGTTACGAACTTCTGCTTTATTAGTATCCGTGATTTAGAAACAATATACATCATTGTTAGGTCCGCAGCAAGTGTGTTTAATATCACAAGATGATAAAACCCAAGTTCGACTTGGTATTTCTGCGCCTAATAAGCAGGCTCCAATACTTATGCAGGTTGAGTATCGTGTTACTCTTCCTGATCACGATTGGGTAATTGCCGAGCGACATAAATTAATTCCTTCGGTCTATGCCGGAATTATTATACAACCCAATGGTGAAGGCAGACCTGATGCAGTAAGTTACTCTGGACCGACTTATGTAGCCATACGAAGTGGAGAACATTGTTCAGCATCACTTAAAAGTCATGCTAGTGATTTAAAACGTCTTCTCGATTTAACTGATTTTCAAATTAGTACTAAGACACCACAAGGGCATGTTAAACCTGTTTTCATTATTACAGTAGACGGTGGTCCTGACGAAAACCCTCGTTATCCATTCATAGCTAATGCAATAAACCATTTTATAGAGTTAAATTTAGATATTCTATTCATTGTCACGAACGCACCGGAGAGAAGTACGTATAATAAAGTTGAACGTAGGATGGCTCCTCTTAGCCATGAACTTGCTGGTCTTGTTTTACCTTATGATTATTTTGGGACTCATCTCAACGACCAGAATGAAATGATGATATCGAGCTGGAAAAGAAAAATTTCGAACAAGCGGGAAAAATTTTAGCAGATATTTGGAGCTCCATGATTATCAACAAATATTTAGTACTTGCTGAGTACATTGAACCTCAAATCTGTAAAGTTACCAGATACTAAAGGGCATTATCAGCATGTGCGAAAGGCGCAATATATTCTGCAAATCATAAAATGTGACTCTATAGACTGCTGTGGGCCTAAACGAAGTAATCTATCTGACATTTTACTTGAACAATTTTTAGTACCACCTTATCCGATTCATCAAGACTCCGTTTTTTTCATACCAGACATTAGCATTGAATCCAACAAATTTGCTCCTCTTTAATTGTATGGTGTGACATAATATTTGTAAGGGGATTGATGTGCATGTGACCAAGTGTGACAGGGTTGGCGGGGGGTTAAAATATCGTGAAAAAAGGTGTGACGTAATATATAGACAACGCCGAAATTTAAAAATTTAAAAAAAGGCATTTTAACTTCCCGCTAAGAAAATTGAAAATTTTCTAAAATTTTCGGGAAGTTATTGGTTTCACCCCATTTCGCAAAAATCGAGTTCTCATCAGATCTCGACGTTCTGAGGGTCTAGGAAGCTTCCCTGATCATCCCTGAGATGATGTCCGTATGTCTGTGTGGATGTGTGTGTATGTGTGGATGTATGTAAACCTCTTATAACTTTTAAACGGCTTGACCGAATCGAGTTCACTAAGCGGCGTTCCAAAGAGTTTCACCAAACTTAGATTTCCTGAAAGTTTGGGTCGATATGGACCGGTAGATTTTGAGAAATTTTCAAAAAACTAAGAAAAAATCTTTTTATAAGTGGTTTTTTCCAAATAACTTTAAAATGGCTTGACCGATCGATTTTAAATTCTAATCAGCTTTTAACCTATTAAAAACACGTCGATTGCTGCAAACCGGGTCAAAATTGGTTGATTTGTTTGCGAGAAATCGTTGTCGAAAGAAATCGAAACAAACCGTTTTTTTACTCAAAAAATCGCACCAAATCCCGTATATTTTCGAGTGTTTTGAACTCGAAAATAGCGGGAAGTTTCAGGGTTGGCCTACAGGGTTAACCTATTTTTTTTTTGATCTCGGGACACAGGCGGGTTGAGTACAATAGAGTTTTACACAAAAACGAATGTCATGTCACTTCGTATAGATTTAAGTAATTCGAAAAACGGATCACCCTGCTAGTCATCCTTAAACTTCTCGCTATAATATTTATCAATGTATCTTGAACTCTAGAGTTATAAATATTGTCTATGAGTACTTGAGCTTTGTGAGCCCAAAAATTTAGCTTTTAAGAATAGCGTTTAACTTATCAACTTTCTTTGAGATTTTTTCAATTCTAATTCTTCCTTATTTTTTGTTTGGCTTTAATTTTTTCTTACTTCACAATTGTTTAACAACTTACGTTTAAATACAATAGAGATAGAAAGACTAGATAATTCGTATAACCAAAATTATGTTTTAAAAAATAAAAATCTTGACATATGTCAAATTACGAGTTTTAATGTAATTTGTCCTTTTCTAAAACCAAATAAAATCTTACGTAAGAAGCGGAAGGAGGAGTCCGAGAAATCTTATGTGCTCTTACATTGGGGCAGGGGGGTCAAATAGGGCCAAAATCGTAATTAATGAGTGGCCCCTAAGAGCTAAAGGCGAACTCGCGTTCTTTCCCTGAGAGTTCCGACAAACTTGTATTGCAACCATTTAAATCCAACATAGCCGCCTGCCGTAGGAGTCTACGTCCTACATACTCGTGAAAATCTTCACATCACACGTTGCACAGAATCGTACGGGTTACGTGATGACTACTGCACGAGTAGTTTGTGGTGTCGTATCAAGCGCTTACAACACGTATTAATTATATTTTGTTGTAATTAGAAAAACAAAGGGATTCCCTTCAAAAAAATATTACCTCAGACGGTCTTAACACTTACGATCGGACCGCGGTGACAGGCGGGCTTGGGGGCGGGCGAGGGGGCGGGCAGGTCACTTCCGGCCCCGGCCCGTGACGCGGACAAACCGCCGCCTTAGGAGCACTTACCGCGGACAACTCTCGGGTACACTCTACAAAGTTCCACGAGCACTCAATAATTTATTTGCCATGTATTCAAAATACTACTCTGCCCTTGTTTTTAAATACATAACTTATTCATGTACAAAGTTTTTGAACAAAGCCAGTCGTATCTTAGACCGTCTTCGTCCTTAGTCTTAAAATTCGGGTTGAAAGCCGTATTTTCGTATATCTCTTTCTCTGTGAATTTACGGAAAACGCAACTTTTTCTATACAAAATGTATAGCACGACGCACTCTCTGCCGCTGTGAAGTTAGTCACGAAAGCGTCACAATGGCGAAAAAAAATTAAGAAAAAAAATTTTTTAAGCAAGTTTTTATTACTTTTTAATAAATAAACTAAAAAGTTAATAAACAATTTAATTCTCTAAAAGAAATATTCTATTTTAAAGGTATATTATATCACCATTTTAGAAATAAAAGCGTGTTAGATTTTGACGACAAGGGAAATAAATAAAATGTAACGCGCTTTTTATTAACAAGTAATAAAAGCTAGTTTTAAATATTTTTTTTATTGTTAAATTTAACTTTTTAGTGTTTATGTTATTCTTTGTGTAGTAGTTTCCTTTTTAATCACTTTGTTCCCACGAGTATATGACATAAACGGTCCAGCCCCTTGGAAGTCCATTATAAAAGATAAGGGCTTCAGTACAAAGGGTTCGCCCTAGTACCCTGAGGCGCAACGTTAGCGATATGACATGTTTATACACCTTTATACCATTCAGCCCTCGGCACGGGCTCACCTTATCAATCGGTAATCCATTTAATAAGACAAAATTTACACTCATAACAACTGGAACGGACTTTTTATCCCAATACTGGTAAGGTTACATATGGGTATTATGACCAAAGTACTCATCTAGACGAATCAAACGAGCCCACACTCAATGCGGGTGAGTTGTTTTATTATGGAGATTCTGTGGCCTTCCAGCTTCATCATCAAACCTTAGTTACCATTTAGTACTAAAGTTCTCATCAAAAGAAATCAAACGAGTACAAACTCGATGGAATTATGTCCTTTATTATGGAATTCCTATGGCCACCTCCCAGCTCCATCATCAGACCCTACATACCATCTAAAGACAAAGTGCTTGTCTAGACAAATCAAACGAACGCAAACTCGATGGGGTTGCGTCATTTTATTACGGAGTTTCTATGGCCACTTCCCAACTCCATCGTCAGATCACGTTCATATCATCATAATACTGTTTTGTTATGCGATATACATATATATGCGCAATGGGAATCCGGGAAGTGGGTGAAATTGAACATGCAAGATTTGATTACAGACAGACAAGTGAAAGTAAATAAAAACTTGTAACATAGGAACGCGGGGGAGAAGGAGAAAGGATCGCAGGAATTGTTCGCAGGCCATTTAGAGCGGCAGATTCTCTTGCGTTGTATTTATTATAGTTTTCTATCATTTCGAAATGGCTTTTTTACACTATCGAAATTGTCTTCTTACGTTAATAAAAGTATGAGAGCCGATTGGCAGCGACGACTATTCACACTTTCATATAGTTTACATACCTATATATAAACACTGAGTACACTTAACTCGCTTTAACACTCGAGCGCTAACGCAATGAGCTTCAACGCCGAGACAACGGTCGAGTTTGACCGGGCGGCGGCCGGGGTGCTCTTGCGTGACGTGTGTACGTCCACACGTAGCCGTCAGTACGCACTTATCTAGGAGCCTAGTGAGCGGCTTAAACTAATCTTAATAGTTGCCAAGTGTGTATTTTAAAATTACTAGCAAATATCGCTATATACAACAAACAATTCATTCTTTACATTTACACACCTGTAAAACCAGCATCTATTTAATCGATTCTACAGTTATATTGAAATTAAAAAGAAAAAGTGCACGGTATATGAGTATTTTAGAGCGAAATGGACATGCGAGATCATTAGCTTAAGCGGTACGGTTCAGTACGCACCTCATGTCGAATCGAATCCTGCTTATTTTTACATAATATCCAACTTTAAAACGAAAATTTATATTCATTAGTTGTAAGTACCACTGAAATATTTTTCCTTCTGGATGTGTAAAGTTTTACAGCTACCATCAATTTTATAATTAAGTGTTAAAAGTTACAGCAATTAATCACATTGCATGTCTCGTTCTCTTACTCTCTACATCGCAAACAACACCCTGAACCATTATGCCACCACTGCACATGCTCGTTAACCGGCGCACACACTTGGAACGATCAGATGATGTTCATAATCATAATTGATGCATTCAAATATTTATTAAATTATATATAATCTACTCGTCTTAGTAGCATATTGGAAAGGCCATCTGCATCGTTTAAATGGGTTAATTATTATATTCGAGAGTGATTATGACTAAGTTGTTTTCAACTCGCATCAAATTAAGCACATAAAAATTCTGAAAAATTCGAAAGACTATAGCCGAAATGTTGAGAACATCATCGTTGCGCGGATGAAAATCCAAAATAATTTTTCTGCTGATCTCTGCCTTTAACATTTCAATAAATAACTTTACTAAGACCAAAGTCGAAAGGTGCTTGTCAGTCGTCTCAAAGCCAGCCCCGACTGTACTCCGCTGGCGATGGGCGCGTCTTTTTCCCCTATAAATCCGAATACATTTATTTGGCCCCGACGCGGCCGGCGCGACGACCGCCAAATTTTCCATTGGGGATTCGGCGAAAGAGATCGAGTAACGAGAGAGAGACTCCTGTTCCCCGGTAATCTTGCGGCGACGAAACGCTGCGACGGTGTGCCGTTACGGCGCGTACGCACCTGCCGCATTAACGCGAGCGTTCGGATTTCCCTTCAGCCCCGAAATTAATGGCAGCCTTTACGATTTGTAGCGCGGTTCCGACTCTATTTTAAGATTTTAGTCATATAAATGACACGTCTTCATCCTCTATTTTCAAGTTTAAATAATACTAGACGTGGATGTCGGCACCGGCAGTTGGAAAGACCCGTGGGTGTTAGCGCTTATTCATGACCCAGCGATATCTTCCATAGACCGTGGGTACTGGAGCCCCTGATTACCTGCCGGGAATCGAAGTCTTTAGCAGTAAACGTGACGTCGTATTGTGAGTGGCATTGCGTTGCACTAACAGATCGTATGTTTTTTTTGTGCAGTGCGTTGTGAATTAGTTCAAAAGCTTTGAAATAAATGTTGCTTGCCTAAAACCAATCAATGAAGTAATTTTTTTTCGTTCCAATTCTCGTCAATCGAGTTTGATATTACTAGAATATTATAGTGCATTCAATATTTTACGATAATTTCTATAGTCATCGCCTACGTCGTATGTAGATATTCCTGTAAAGATCGGCATGCCTCACATCGCACGAGCGCATGGAAGTACTCTATTCGCAATATATCGCTATGTGACAATTATGCAAAATAAAATTGTTCTTACATTCCAAGTTAGATACTAAATCAATAAAAAGAAATGTTTCAAAAACTACGCATATTAAATTATAAATCAGCGTATTTAAAGTGAAAACTTCTATAGGCAGATTTGAATGGGGAGTAATTTCATGTAAGTCGTGAGCGGCATGGTCACGTGACATCTAATGTTAACATTATACCTGGAGCTATAAGCATGGCTTATTGCCTTTAGCCAGCAATGAATGTATAGATTAATACTCACTGGTGCACGCACCGCTAGTACATGTAACACAGGCCGACCGACAAGCATGCACACGACTAAGTTGTATATACCAATATGTATCTTATTAGTACGCGTCTTCAGTGCCTGTACTTCAATCCTGTGTATATGTGTATTGAATATGGGTATAATGTGCGTTATTTAAACTGAGTTTTTGTTTAATTTGTATTTTAAATGCTCAAGTGTATGATTTCTGTGCAGAAAAAAGGAAATATAAAGTAAATTTATACTTTTTAAGTTACATTTATTTTTAATACTGGGCTTGAGCAGCCCATGTGTTTTTGATAGTAAATAAATCATATGAAAATAAATATAATTGTTGCTTGGAGTGCCAATATATGTCATAACCAGACTAATGTAAAAAGTTTCAATTTACAAATTTGAATTTATGATCAAACAATTAAATTGAATATAAAAAAATACTGTTGTATCATAGTTTTAAGTATTCACTTCTGTCGGCAGTCCTCATGACTGCTTTATTTTTTCATTCATTTGTTTTAGTGTATATAGCAAAAAATGTAGAAAAAAAATTATAAGTACGGCCGTTCATTGGCCTGTGTACTTGTTTCTCAACACGTTTTAGAAAAATATACGCGATTGATTGTTATAAATTCTTTTGAATAATTTTCTATTTATCTTGAGTATAAAGTCTATTTCTTGTCATAATTGAATCCATAACAGTTTTAAAGATTTATTTAAAGATAAAATTTTCTAGGATTGTTTTGTGAAAATTACCACTGACTATTTTTCATCTCTCTGTCTTTTATTCTGCGTTTAATTTTACAAGTCTTCCTTTTAACTTCGTTATATAACTACTATTTTGAATTTTTCACATATCCGAGAATAACCATTTACCTGTTATTCGGTCACTTGAATTATTTTTGAAAATTAATCTCTAATTTATCTGTAGGGGAAATACCCTAAATATTTTTTTTTCATCACATACAGACGGATGGACAAATATGGCGAAACTATAAGAGTTCCTAGTTGACCATGAAACTCTAAAAAGATAGTACAAAAATAATAAAGGCCTATTACTGACAATAATATGAACTCACGCCTATTACCCAGAAGGATTGGCAAAAACTATAGATTTCCACATGATACGATCTTTGCATATCTCTCTTGCTTCTCTGACCTGTATCAATCTTTTCATGCAAGCTCATCGATTTCGGATGCTTATAATTTGGCGCTTTTTAATTATGCCACCAAGGTGCTCTGTATAGGATTTTCTAGGGCGACCCTTACCGATTGATCCTACTTTCATTTCTCTTCTGCCATACCCAGCTTTCACTATTATACATAAGCGTAGGGACCAGGACTCCATTATAGGTAGCTAAGCGCTTGTCGTGAGACCCTTTTACTATTCATAATAGCAAGAAAGACCCCATTTACTTTATTTCCCGCATTCATTCTTTTTTCTATATCTTTATCATGTTTACCATCATTTATAAACAGACTGCCCAAGTATACAAACCCTTTAACTCGTTCGACTCTCTCTCCTTCTATATACATATATATCTCATTCAGTAGTGCTTTCTCCTTTTTCAAACACCATCGTCTTGCTGACATTTACTTTTGTATGTCTTTTCTTAACAAAATCATTCACCTTAATTACCATCTCCTGCAGCTCGCACACCGACGGCGCAAGGATCACTTGGTCGTTGACGTACGGGAGGCATTTCATGGACAGCTTATTCATCCTCAGTCCAAACTCATACTATTTCAAATCATACAGACAGATATCCATGAATACATTGAATAGCCACTTTTTTGTTACACATTCCAGTCTGACACCTCTGCAGATGTCAAACCAGTCAGTGTATCCCCATTTATTCTGACGCTAGCACAAGAGCTCCTGAATAGGGGTTTCAATGTCTGTATCAATCCGTTACTCACAACATGCCATATCATAAAGGCTTAATCTATGGAAAAATGGTGTTCAAGAACACAAAATTATCGAAACACGAAATACTATCTTCAAAAATTATACTGTGATTATTTTTTATATTATTGCAATCTAAATCTATCGTTTTAGAGTATTTTGATTAAGATACAAGTAGTCTAAGTGTTACACTGAATTTGCATAGTTTCTTACCAGTTTAGAAAACTTTACGACATACAGTTAGAGATTTTGCTATTTCTTCATATATTTCTTGTTATTTATTAAATTTTGCTCGGGTATTTTGGTTTGTAATGACGGATGACACACTGGCCTTTTGACATCGTATTTGGTTAACAGAGTTCAGAGAGTCAGTGTCAATGGCATAAGATAGTCAAGATCTGTGATTCGCATTTTAATACGAAACGAAGAATTGGAGCTAGTTATTATTACTGAATTCGTGGATATTACTCTAAGTAACAAGTTTCAATGCGATATTCATATAAAAAGATTGACGGAGGTTCAGAGCTCCGCTGCCTATGCAGATAAAAAGATACGAAATTTATTAGACATAAAAACAACGACATTGGTTTGTTTTAACAGTTTCTATAGTCTATAGGCCATATCAAAGCGTATGCTGCCCTTTAAACGTGTTATGTTATTCTACGTAATATGATCTTTCCCATTGTCAACTAATATTGGCGTTTAATGAGACAGATGCTTTCTAAGTACTTATTACTAATTATTCTGTACATTCAAGTAATCAATATTTATGATACCTTTAGCTAAATCGAAGTTTTACTTAAAATCGAAGGCTTTAGTCGAATATGCGAATAATATTACGTCTCTGAACATTTCATAACAAACTATTGGTTTATAATACTTAGACTGTTCAGATTTGAATCTTCGGCGTTGTCACCGTGAGAACATTATCATTTTACAGTCCTTCGATAAATCTTAATGAGACATTTTTTTCTCATGATTAACATTATTTACAGGAAATAGTTCACAAACATTCATGTTCACCACATAAGTTTGTTATTTTTTCTATTTATAAGCCAAAAGCTGGGGTGACATCTAGATCCGCCCAGTTGTCTATTAAAGCGGCCTCACCTTAAACCACGCCATCGTGGAGTCGTCGTACAGCACCACCCACTCCTCGGACCAGGAGTACCACAGGTATTTGCCTATAAACAAAAGACATACTAAATATCACCTTAAATATTACTTTAACAACATTTTGAACTCGTTGGCAGAGCGTAAAAATGAGCGAATACAATTTCTCTTTAATCCACCCGCAATTAAGAACTTCAGTCAAATTAATTTCAGTTCAAAAAACAAATTAATTAAATAATTACTTATTTTTCAAGTTAATTCTGTTCTCCGAAACTTTTCCTTGCAGTAAATGATAAATGTTGTTATAATGACCGTTTTTTTTTTCTTGTAATTCGAGGGTCATTATTCAATCGTTTGAACTTTGATGTTTATTATCAAAAATACATTTCAGATTTTGATACGGACACCTAAATACTCGATAGGAAATGATCCATATGGACTCATCTGACATCAGTGAACTACTAAATACCCTTTCCTAAAGGTAATGAGAGTCATGTATATTTTAAAGTTGTCAAATAGAAAATTTTCAAAAGCAGCAAGCGTTCAGGAAAAACGACTATTCTACGAATTTTAACTTGTTTCCATTTCAAAAATAAATACTTAGTGAAAAAAAGTGCAAGTCATAAAAATTAGCACATAAAAAACAATTGGACAAACGACTAAAACAGTCAAAAAAGTTGGTGGCGGTTGTATAGCCACACTATCTCCCCATTTTTTGCATGAAAACGTGTTTATTTATCATTTTTCTGTCAACATGTTCACATGTAGGCCTCAACGTCCTGACTTCCACGACACTGAGGCCTATATTACGTCACAAGAATAAATCATTTGGTCCTATCTTCTATCCTTTTATTGCGCACAGGCAGTTTTTGACCCGCCTCCCCGATCAATGACGTAACTGCACAATTACCTTGTTTAATTCACAAAAAAACCTGTTACTTGGCCATAATTCTTAAGTCAAGGGGTATACACAAATATTTGGCGACGATTAAGGCGTCGCGTCGCTAACTCTGACGATATCCTACCATAGAAACATTTTTCCAATCGTTTTCACATTAAAATACATCCTTAGAAGGAACCTGTGCCCATCGATAACACATTAAATGGACCGAATAATTAAGTAATTAAAATCACTGAGAATAATTCATGTCACATCCATTAATTACAGCCTTATTTTTTTATTAAAAATTAAACCAGAAATCCGGCTCGTAAAGGAATAAAAAAATTGAAACAAAATATGAAAGCAACCGCGGCCGGAGCAAATATCTGCGAATGAGCAACGACTTAAGATGAAAGCACTCACGTTTGTAACGAAGCATATAACCTCCTTTGACCTGCGTGCCGCCATGCTCTGTGGAGTGAAATGTTCTTAATTAATAAATACATTTAAATATTTCGTTTCTGGGTAAATACCTATATTAGAAACAAAACGAAATGTAAGAATATTTTCTTTCTCCACATATTATATGGGTGTATGTTTTTAAGCTGAAACTTCTTTCATTTGGCTAGAATAAAATATAGCGATTTGAGATATGGAAAATGTAACAAACACTTAGGGGACACGCTCAATATTCCCCTTGCTCATCGATGTCAACTACGGATGTATCCGATATCCCGCCTCTCATGTGGAAGCGTGGTGCCACGACTGAGCACCTATTGCGTTTAGCATGTTTCAGTGTTAGTTCAGTTTCAGTATTAGCGCTCATTCTCACCTCATAAATACCTCGTTTGGTTTTTAAATTTGGATGAAGTCCTAGATAAGTATAGATCATTTTTATAAATGTTCTAAATTATCAATATTTATTTACCTTTTTTTTATTAAAGTCTAGCAATATTGTTTTTTTTATGATTCAAATATGCCCGCGATTATATGTAGAATAAATTCCTTCATCATGTCGCTGTGAGTTTTGATCCCAAACACAGTCCTGTTTTCGAAATCGATTCTGGTCCCACTATTGTTTCAGATTCTGGTCTCGCTTATCATCTTAACATATTGGTCTTCCTTAGCCTTTGATTAGTGATAACAAATAACCAATTTTACTAGTATTTATAGATAATTTATGTAAAAAATATCTATCCAAAGACATAATTTACCTTTATGCAAAATTTTATTACACTCCATCCGGCCATTAACGTGTAACAAACAACCATACAAACATACTTTTATATATTTTTTATATTGTAAATAGTTTATAACCATCTACAAACGATTCCACATCGAATGGTCAAAGTCCTATACTGACGCGTATAGTAGTTTTTATATGATGCCCGGACAAAAAAAACATTCTCGCTAAACAGAATGAATATTGTTATGTATCTATTCGCAAATATTTATAATATTCTCCCTTTATAAAATAATTTTCTAGAAGAAACCATAGTCATTAAAGTAGCCGTTTCTGAAAAAATTGCTTAGAACATATACGTAGAAATATCGTACTGATAACCCTAGAAAACATGTAGGTAGCGCGTCGCAGCGGAGCAGAGGGACAGGAGACCAACCGCATACGTGCCGCGCTCAGTCATAAATGTGCACTGATAAGAGTTCGTCGCGACGCGCCGCGATTCGGCCGCGGCCGCGATTGCAGTCTGGCCGAGTGTTTATTAAGGTTGTGTTTATATTTTTTATATTCTTTATACGCATGTCTTCAATGATATATTTTTGATGTAGTCACTTTAGCGAAGTTGCTATAAAAATGAGATTATGAATATTTGCGAAAAGATGAACGATCGAATCCATACTGTACAATATATATATATATACATATATATATATATATATATATATATATATATATATATATATATATATATATATATATATATATACTAGTTTTCGCCTGCATACACAGAATCAACTCCTTCCTCTTACATATCGGCCGATAACAATAGTTAATCCCGTTCTCGATGCCAATTTCTATCAGTCTCAATTCCGGACTCAGTCTTGACTTAAATAGGATCCAAAGCTATTTGCTATTTCGGCTCGAGATCTCGGTCTCTCTCTCATCTTGATCTCCTCTTATTTCGATTCCGTCACGATCTCGACTTTAATTTCCTCCCCGTGGTCGACTACCATCTTGTTTCGTTCTCGATTCCGAACCTTCCCGGTCTTGGCTCTCGATTCTGCTCTTCATCCCGTTTGCGATTCAATTCTATTACCTGTCACAGTTCTAATTTGCACAAAGCCGGAGAAAATTCAAATATCAAAATAAAAATAATGTTATACTACTTGAAGACAGTGTTATTTCCTGTGTTTCTTTGAGTGAAAAAATTTTTAGAATATGTAACAACGCAAATATGCAGATGAAGCCAAAATGAAATGTTAATAGTCTATTTTACTCTATAAGTTTCTTATTAACTAAATAATTCTTTGCATCGGCTTAGCTTGGCTCGTAGTAAAAATATGCAGACAACGTCAGATACGAATCATTTTTCAGAAATCTTCCCGTTTGCGAGTACAACATATCGTCAATTTCATAATGATTGTACAAATGGCTTGATCACACAAAAAAAACAAACAAAATACACACTCCTTTTTACACATTGCATAATCCCACTCCCTTCATCTACTTGTGAAAGACGCATCTCACAATTTTCAAAGTCGTACAAAGTCATACAAAGTTTCATACAAAGTATTGATAAAAACCAAATTACGTACACATGTACACATATACAACAACACAAAAAGGAAATAATATGGCTATTAAAGAAATAAAAAAATAATGATTTGTTTCTTATGACTAACATACAGTGTATTTTTATAAGCACAGATTCTGGTTGTACACTAATTTCCATAAAGATCGGTCAACCGTTATTAAGTTATTGAAAAACATACAGACAAATAGTTGGTTTTCATTTGCTTCCAGTGTATAGGTCCACCTTTTTCATCACGATCTATCAAACTGTTTTAAGATGTAAAAACATACATACAAAGAGATATACAAATAATACCTATAAGTTGCTCAATCATAAGTTTTGACTTTACACCAATTTTCATCAAAATCGTTAATATCTTTTTAAGAAAATGCAGACCGACAAATAGACAAACAGACTGACAGACAAATAACTTGTCATTTGCACAATAACATGTTCTTACTATACATCAATTTTTATTAAGATCAGCGAAACCTTTTTTAAGTTATTAAAGACCATATAAACAAACAGACAGACAAACAGTAACCTATCATTTATACAATCACATGTTCTTACTTTATACAAATTTTAATCGCAATCGGTTAAACTGTGCTTAGGTTATAAAAGGAAATACAAACAGATAAACAAGCAGACGGAAAGACAATAGTCTATCATATGTACTTACAGTATACAAAACTTTATCACGATTGATCAAGCCGTTCTTGAGTTATAAAAACACATACAGACAGACATAAATTTTAAAAATAGTAAAATGGGGGTCAAGTAGTCATAAAACGAATATCTATCACGCAGTTTATACAAGAAATAAATATATAGACATTCGCTACAGAGTTATATAGTAACATATATATGACTCAAGAAATTGATTTCAAAAATGAAAAGCTACTTTCTGCCCGTTAACGAAAATTACACAAACTCAGTGGTACGAACATCTGCCACAATGATATAAAATATTACATAAAATACTGTAATGTAGATATCTACGTCCTAATATAAAGTATATTTTGTATGTACGTGTTATAATTTGTATGCAATGCAGTTTATTGTATAAAACTATCCAAGCTTAAGTACAGTTACATCTTTATAAGTTCATCTTGTCACGGCTCAGGCGGCCCATTCCAGTTTTAATTTAAGATCGAATAAATCTTCTAGGATGGCCCGAATCTACGCCCAGCGATTCGGAAAGTTACGAACGCCCGTCGACACCGATGCGGACGGGTGTTTGACTAGAGCTATAGACCTGCCAGTTCATTCGCCCTCGTGGTGAGGACTCGAACCCGGCTCCTTCGGGCTCGAAAGCGGCGCCGCTCGATAGCGCTTAAATACTACCATGCATTCATGTATTATTTTACGTAACTAAATGTACATAGGCGATCGGCGAAAACGGAATCGAGAGCGCAGCACAGTAAAGTCCGCCGCGCTACGAAAATTCCATTTCGAAATTGTCTTTCGCGAAGTGTGACTGAATTATTGACGCGGGCTCGTCCGCTCGCGCCTGCCGCGCCGCCCGCGCCGCTTTAAATCTGACGAGAAACCGGCCGAAACCTCCGCTCCACTATCGCAGGACACCCCGAAATACACTATCGCAGGCGCGCGGTGCGGGCGGGGCGGTTGGGCGGGGCGATGGGGAAAAAACAGGAAAATTCCCACCGCGAAAAAGGAGAAGCGTCAGCGCTCCGTGGCAGGAATTGATAATTTAGAGTTGTCCCGGAGCGCGCACCCGCGAATAAGCGATTGGGGCGCCGCCTCTGGATATTTAGAGAAAAAACTAATCTCGTTTAAGACCCGGCTCATCCAGAAGATCTTGACAAAAACACCGATATTTATCACTCTCCTTTATTTAATGTATCCCATTAAGTGAGAGGACTTTAGTTTAGCTACGGGGAGTGTGTATTTTTGTACAAATAACGCAATATCCGTTTTCGAATCGATCTCTAAGCTTTTTAACGCCTTTAAGGCTTTCGACTATAGTTTTCATGCGTTAATTTGTGGCTATACATTTAACACTGATGTACATAACCTCGGCCCGTTTGTCGGCCACCTTATAATTTAATGGACCCGAGAATGCTTTAGTGATATTTCAATATGTTCCAATGTATATTAAGCGTTTCAACACCCAATTAAAAAAATATGCCAGTCGGCACCCAATATGGAAGTAAATTTCTCCCTATTACAGTATACAAAATTACGTGAATTAATGCAAACATTTTCCTAAACTAAACTAGGTCCAATCATTTAACAATTGTTCGATGATGTATTCACCGAAATATCATTTTTAGTATTTCGAACATTTTAACATACTACCATTTGTAAATTGGCCGGCCGGTTTTGTTCATCTTCAATTTGTCTAAGGTGATTGTCTGAAAAATAAGTGCATTGAGTTTCATTAAAATGTCTATAGAGAACAGCGGGCACTATTATGATGATAAGCCGCGTTATTACCCGTACATAATTAATTGGAAAGATATAAATTCAATTCTTAAACTATTAAGAACTGAGAGCTATTTCATTTCTGTGGAGTATTTGTACGCAAACAAATTTAATTCTGTAATTCAGTTCGCATCAAAGAATGAGAAATGTCTTCAGTTACCTGCAATTTAACTACAACTACAAACTTGGAGTTCAACAAGTGTGTATATACAGATTAGTCTTTCCCACGCACTTTGCTGGGCACAAATTTATCATTGGTTGTTTTACTTTTTAATTCTAATTTTTCCCCATTTCCAATTACCGATTTCCCGGTATTTATATAAAAATATATTTTTCTATACAAAAAGTATCCTATTTTAGAATAGATTTACGTCTATGCAAAATTTGATTACAATCTGTTGACAGGTTCGAGAGTGATTGAAAGACAAACAAACAACATTTACATTTATAATATGTATATATTGAGAAAATCCTTTCTATTCAAGTAAAGTAATGAATGTATATTAGATTGACAATTTCATTTAAATATTTGAAAGTATTTTTTGGTTTTAACAATTTCTTCATTGTAGAAATTTTATATAAAAATCCCGCTCCCAGTGAAACGTATTTTCAGGGTTTTCAGGATTTTCAGGGTTACATGGGCAAAAGAGCATCCTTGCAGCTTTGGGCTATTCTTCTCAGTGTCGGTCGATCTGTATGATAAGCTATTCGTTGTAGCCTTTCCCATTAATGTCTACATAATTTCGAAATTTAGCAACGAAAGCCGCCATAGTTTAACATAGTGAAAATTTAATTTAAACATGGGACGTGTGTGGCCAATCGGGCTTCATAAGACGATTCTTTCTATTCCAATGAAATTTTTTTTATAGATTTCAAAGGAACAAAACGTGCATGCCGGACATCGGAGAGTAGGTGAGCACCGCCGCCCATGGACGCCTACACCTCTAAGAGGTATCTAGTGGATTGCTGACCTTTTAGGAATTTTATATAAAGAAATGGGATTAAAGCCTTTCCTTTGAGACCACCTTGTTGTAGTAGATCGGGAACATCGTTGATATCCCCCCCCTGCCCGTCCACAGAGCTATTTGGATACATTCTAATTGTCAGTGCCCGCGCGGGGGCCGGACTTCTGCCGAACAGTTATCAGCGATAGATTCTCCCTCTAATTTCTCCATCTCAACGCTAAAAATTTAACAGAAATGGCTACTTTTAAATTCTCAATTCAACGGAAAATGTAAAAAAAAACTTATTTTTTGTTTCTTAGATCGCTCTTATTTAAGATGCAAATGTAACTTCCAAACAGAATTGACTTTTGCCTATGCAAATTTGAAGGGAGCTCGTCGTGCAAAGTAGTTTTTAACACGCTTTTGTCTTCAGCTTCTCAAAATTAAATGACAGTTCAATTCTCAATAGTGATATCAGATGCATACACAGTGGACAGGAAATCCTCCTGTTGTGTCTATTAGTTACAATAGTTTCGCTTAATTAAATGAAAATACATGACGCTGTCTTAACTCTTATCTGAGTAAAATAGATTTTAAGCAAGTAGACGTACATCGTGAAGGCCAACAGGACTCCTTGCAAATATGGCACTGCTCACACGTAAAACTCATGAACACAATCAACGAGTTAATATACAACGTGTGCAATAATCCAAAAGGCTCTCGGAAACAGAGCGATAGCGGCCATCCGCGGCGGCGGTGCTGCTAGTGCAACGCGGATTTTGAATCAGGCCAGACGCGGATAGATCTATTCGTTCTTCTGGCATGTAAAATGGATGTTTTATCCGTACAGTTTATCCGTAGTCGATGGACTTCGGCACCGCTTCATCGAACGCCATGAAAGTTGGTAGATACACATTTGTATATTTTCGTGAGAAAGGTTTTTATGCTATCCATTTTGTTGTAACTCGCCTCCAGATGGCGCTGCAGCGTAACACCTACACCATATGACCGATCGCCATGAAATTGGTATACGTAGGAAGTTTATTTCGCTATAGTTCGCCGAGTCATACTTACATTTAGCCCCGGCTTCATACAAATAGAAACCGTGCCCGTAGCGGTACGAGAATCAAAAGTGAGACGAAAAGCGGGACCGAGTGTCGAGACCGGAGCCGTAATTGAGTGTGGAACTGGGATTTTAATTGAGAATGTCGTATCCGGATCGAGGTCGGAACAAAAGTACCCGAGTAGAAATTGAAAACGGAAACGAGTTGAGATTAACAGAAACGCCGTTCAACACGAAAGACAAGGTAGCACATTCTACGTCCACGCCGGCGAAGCCGCGGGTGGAGAGCTAGTTTGTAATGTGAATTTATTATTTTTTTTAATTATCTCATTTACTTACGAAGCAACAAATGAGAGATCCTAAAACCGGCTGATGTAACTTAATCTATACAAACGCCCATCGGTCCCGCACTTTTACCATTTTTTTTATTTCGCACGACTTTCTCCTTTCCTTTCCCGATTTCCCTCAAGTCGCGTAAATAAAAAAAACCCGGGTGACAGGACTAAGTTGATGTGTAATAGAAAATTTCTTATTTCTGAAAAATACATGGTACATGGGAGGAAGTAACTCTATAATATTAAATAAAATAGATAATAATGTGCCCCGTGCGCCGGACGTCGCCTGGCGTCGGACACTCGTCTATCTCGAGGCGCCTTAATGCATTCTGTTAAAAAACGGCTGAAAATGGTGCGGGAGTGTACAGCGCTGCCCTTAAATGACTCGCTTTGTCAATGACGCGTTAAACGATGTAAATTTTATAGGAATAGTTTTTTTTTTTATTATTTGAAAGCCTTAGACGTCTTTTACTGGGGGACTTTTAGAATCAATGCGTTGATTTTTTCAGAATTTTAAGTATATCGATTCCGACGAAAAGGGGCAACACTAATAGTACTGAAAAATATATGGAAAGTTTTCAAAAAATCCTTCGAACGTTTTCAAATACACTATTTTCAAATTTTTACAAAACTATGAGACTACAAATTTGAATATTTCGGTGTATTTTCAATCTGTTGCCTTTAGCCCCTCGTAAAAAAATTTTAACCGATAGAGCGACAGAAAGACAGACTGATGGGCGGATAACGGAGTGATCCTTCGGAATTGTACCTTTTTCTAGTAAAACTGAACGTTGAAAATAAATAAAGACAATGTAGATACTTTGTCACTGTAAAATATGTAGTTAACGCTACATATTACGTCGGACAAAAAAGTTTTGCGTTTCACTCATAAGTAAAACGTTGCAGTAAAATCCCTTTGGATTGTGTCTGTATATATCTGGCTAGTTTTGATACCATTAAACACGTGACCTTTTAAAAAAAATAAAAAGTAAAAACGATGTCCCGGCATTTTTCTATTGTTTTTCTGTTCACCAAAATAAATTAATCCAACGTAGAAATTCGATACATTTTGAAGTTGTATTACAAAAAAAGGGAAAAATGCGATATAGGCCGAGAAAAATATTTTGTAACAATTATGGACCTAATGCGGTGTTGTTAAGAGCAGCGCAAAACTGGTTCAAGCGTTTTCGGTTTGATAATTGTGATGCCAAAGATGAACCTCGATCTGGTCGACCTGTTACGAATAAAGTCGATGCCACTTTGAAAACAGTAGAGCAAGATCTGAGTATTTCTCACAACACAGCAAATAACTGGACATTGACCACGAAACAATTTCAACCCGTTTGAAAAAAGCTAGATATATAAAAAATCTTAATACTCGGGTCCTACACGAGCTCAACTATAGCAAACCCGATTAACCCGCAATAAGTTGATGCTATCTGTATGATGGAATTGGAAGGGCATTATTTATTATGAGGTTTAACCGCCAATCAAAACCATCAATTCAGATGTCTACTGCCAGCAATTGATGAGACTCGAGCAAGAAAGAGAAAAAATAGCCAGAATTGATGAACAGTGGTTCTTCAGCATGACACATGACAACGCCAGACCACACATTTTTATCTACTCGGCAAATATTGAGACAGTTTGGTTGGGAAGTGTTAATGCATCCACCATATAGCCCTGAACTTCCACCCTCAGATTTTCACCTGTTTCAGTCTCTTCATAATTTTTTAGGCAGTGTTAGGTTAATATCAATAGGAGTGATATGATGAAAAATTATCCTGAATTTTTAAATAACATACGAAAAAACTTTTTCTCCGACCTTATAATTTGTGATACCTAATATTATACAGAATTTAATATAAAGAAAAACAAATATTAAATATTTCATGAGGTTATAGATGAAATAAAATAAATGGCTATGCTCTACGATACTAGTACATCTTTTTCATATTTAACTGTGTTCGATGGTTAATTTGACGGCGTAGCGGGGAATTCCACGGCGAGCTGCAACTGTACTTCAAGTTTGAGTTCAAAAAGCTGTACGCTGCGGTGTTGGGCTTCTTAACATTAATATTAGATCAACTTTATTTTATTTTTATGAATATTTTATTACTCAGAATCGCTTGATATTCAGTAATATAATTTGAGCAAAATACATTAACATTTCTCTGGAGCAAATAAATGGTGTTGCGGAAAGCGAACGCGGCACCTCCGAGTTAATATGTCAAACGAGTCGCGAGGGCCGGGGCGGGCGCTCGCTCCCTCAGAAATCACCGGGCCGCTGTCCTCGTGAGCTCGCGGACGACACACGGCCCTATTTGTGCGTCGGCGGTACTTCGTATCAATTTTTAATGCACCTCTTTTATTTTCACAAAGTTTACATTGCTAAATGTACAAAACAATTATAAACGGTTACTAATACGTTTTTCCTGCAACAGATGCAGATAATGATCGACATACCAATCTTCATTAAAACCTCGATCTTCAAATTGAACCTCAAAAATTGCAATTTTAATTCTGTTCACAATTTCCAGCCCTCTCTCTTTTCTTCCCACTCTAGCTTTTCTTCTCTCTCAACCACTCACTTCACACTCCTTAATTTTCCGTATGCTCTTTCAGATTGTTGTCGTCATTCGGTGAATATCCATATCGTCTCTAATCACCCTTATGCACCATATTTCATAATATTCCGGGTCTTTTTCGCCTCATTCCAAAAATGTGCTTGGTTTTCCCGGAAATTATTCAAGAACCTACTGTTATAACTTTCATTTAATTTATACTTTTTTCTTTTTACACATTGTTTAGCTCTCAGTTTTGCATCGTTGTACCTCTTTTAACCTCTTTAAGCTTACTATTCAAAAATACGCTTTCGTTGCACTCTGTAGTTGGCCTCTGCAGACTAAATCCAGCACTGCTTTCGTCTTTCAATCAACTGCTTTCACTTCCACGTACTTCCACTTTCACTCCCACTACACCCATTACCTTTCTCATTAACATTTGTCCTCTTATTCTCACTGTACATACCTTTTTTGTTTCATCTACTAAAACAGATTTCGTTGCCTTTCGCAATAGTCAAATTTTAGACATTTACACTTTTGAATTCATCCGCGCTTATATTTCAGTCGCTCTACATACGGATCCTAAGGCTGACAACTTTTATCCGTTCTATCTCGGTATTGACCATTTCGCATGGTGACACCAACTCTGGCAATAGGCTTTACTTCGATAGACCACTAAAAGCTGTCCGCCAATTCTGACGCAGACACATACACGTACCCAAACTTCAAGACGGCCACCACAAAAACACACATTAAAACCGATAAACACTAAATAACATATAATACTCTCCAACAGTAATCATACTCATTCGAGGCTTACAACACTCATCTGAAACCAAAGAATCGATCTCCGGTAGCGGCTACGGAGTTATATTTCATAATAAGCTATTTGATATTCGGGCGGGCGTCCGAGGTGCCCCGGCCGCGGCGGCAGGTGGCGCCAATATTGCTTTTATGCTAATACCACGAGGCAAACACACACGGACGACGAGGCCGAGACCACCGCGCCCGCCCTCGCCCCGCTCCCGCCCCCGGACCGCTCTAAAATCTGAATCCGGGTGTAGCCGGGAAGCGCCAGGTGATGAGAGACATCGGGCGAGGGCTCCACGACCTATACACGGTCAATAGATCTATTGAAAGATGAGCGTATGTGAGAATTCGCCCTCAATATCGAGCGAAAAATCGACCAGGTACGTGTGCGATTTGCGGGGAGGCGTACCTACCTGATGTATTTTCATTTTTCATTTGTAATAGACAGGTAAAATACTTTCCTGTATGAAATATTAAAGACAAGAGACATTAAACTACAAAAATATTTCAAAATTCCAGAAAATTTTCTATAATTCTCTTAATGACTATAAGTAAATCTGATTTTGTTATTTTAGATTTGGTAAACTAACTGTACGTAAAAGGAAATACTAATTTAATGCGTGTATTACCATATTTTTTAATATATATCTTCATATTTCAAAAAATATTTTTAGTTGTACCCATAAGTAGACATCTCGATGGATGTCCCAGTCCATAAATACGACTAAAAAAATTATTCAATAGACATTCACTCCAATCGAAAACTGCTATGGTCCAACGTATAATTTTAAGAACTACAAAATAGGCAGGTAAGTATTAATTATTATTGTGCTAAATTTCAAGTATTTATTTTAAGCTAATTTCTGAAAACGAATCGATTGTGACAAACAGAAATTGTAATAATAGATACATCTTTGCATTTATAATTTTTTCAAAGGCAAGAATACTAAAGATAATGCCATTTTCGTTACCTTCCTCGATAAAGACAATCAACACTTTTCCTTCGAACCAAAAGATGTTACGTTCAAGATCTATCCAAACTAGAATTGAAGAATAAATTTTTAACTTAAGTTAAATTAAGCCGTGTCCTCAAAAGCAGATTAAGCTGTCAGTTTCGGACGTTGTCACAACATTTCTCGTTAACGACCCCTCCACCTTATAATGGCCTATCGCGGATGTCTTAAAGGTTATAACCTGCACCGATTCTATTGAACGTGCATAAGCAGACACCTGTGTGAACCGGTATATAAATACATATATGGCATATACATGTATGGAAAAGTACCCCTACATTTTTCCCTTCGTTCGTGAAAAAATAAAGAAAAAAATGTAGGGGTAGTTTTCCGTACATAAATTCTGTTGGAAAACTTCTCAGGTAATTTATTAATACCTACCATTCGAACTTGGTGCAATTGTAAATTTTTCTCAATACAGAACCTTGAATGTCGAAGTCCGACTACCATCTTGGTTGATTTTCAATCTATTGAAATAAAACCATTTGTACGTGAGTCCAAATTTCACTTAGCGAGTTACGAAATTCGTAATCTTCATTTCTAAAGGTATAAAGAAGACGTAATGCCCAAAAGGTGCTTTAACCGACTGCCCAAATTAAAGAGATAACGCACTATCGAGATCAGTAAAAGGCCTAATAAATGGAGGCCCTCCGCGCTGCCTGTGCGCCGCCTTTCCTAACAGCTAACTGCTAGTGTTCTAATCAAGCACTGATTCACTGCTGAAAATATATATTGTTTCCAGAGGCCTCACGTATCTCTGCACAAATCCTTGCCTCGTATGGATGTTTTTCACAAAATTATATCTCATCGAATATATTTTATTATATTAGAAATCCAAATCAAAAGGCTAAATTCGAATAATAAGCTGCGTATAAAAAAAGAGAAATTCTATACACGTTTCTTGCCCACTGCTTGGCGCATATTCTAAACGAAAAGTATGCTGTTATATTTACCTGGGCATATCTACCTCACGCAGAATTTGGTTACAATCCGTTTACTAATTCAAACGTGATAAAACACGTTTTCAGTTTATAAGTGTAAAACGTACGCAAGGAGTCCTCTTCGAAATATTACATATCTCATGTAATTTGTATGCATGGCATTGGATATGCATACAAATTGTAGCAATCCCTCGTAAATTCAAATTCTCTCTCTGGTGGACAACAATAACAACGAGTTAAACTAGAACTTATTTAGATTGGAAACCCAATGGGTACAACTTTTAGGTTTAGAAAAATTGGACACCTAACGAAATAAATTTCCAGTTGCAGGAAACTTGATGACACCGACGACAAAAAAGGACTCATAGTTGTTTCGAACTTCCCAACTCCCGCCATAAATAGAATGCGAAATCATGGTTTCCAATTTGAATTCGAACTCAATATCTAAATAAAAAATAATTTAGTTGAAAGTACGCAATTAATCGCAAATCGGGCGGCGCCGGAAGCATTAGCTTATAAATGTTATTTAATATTAATGGAAAATAAATAATATTATTCCGAGAGAAGGGAACCATCCGTAATAGTGGGATATTGCAAAATGTGTATAAATTTGGAAACAATTTCCATACAATTCATTCCGACGACAGGGCCTATTGAAAAGGTTAGAAATACTGGTACCCTCTTTATCTAAGAAAGTTGTTTAAACGAGTCCCTGCTTCTCCGCCGGCGCACTCGTCAGGATCGAACGCCTGAGTTCCTGTGGCCCGACCGAACCCGGCCCATCGGCCAGTAACGGTCGACAGTCCCGCTTCTTCACAATTTTGCAAGGTTTCAGATTTATATTTCAATCTTTGACTTTATTTCACTTACCACTGGTCTTCCTGATCAGCGCGGAAGATGATATCGTTAAATCGAACACGAATGCAGAACGCTCCCGTGTTTTCCTAGAAACTATTTTTCTTTATGCTTAAATCTTCACATCGCATCTGCAACGTATCGGCTGAAATCCTTCACACCAATGTATTGTAAAATATGCGTGATTTTTTTTCTAAGTGATTCATTTCCTAAGCATGGCCCCTAGTCGCCTCTCTTAAAGTTTCAGCAAGTAGACCGACACCTCGGTTTTGTTTTAAATTATCATGAGCAATTAGTACGATCTTCACACCGTACAGTGCGAGGGGCAGCCCTACAGCGAGCGCACGTCGGCCAGGGCTGTGCACGCGCCGCTCGCTCATCAGAGATGCCGACGATAGCGGCGCCCCTTCCGGAGACTTCCTGACCCGTAAAACTTTATCTTTTGACGCTTCCAGCCGTTTTAGCGGCTATTTACGTTTACCGAACGGCCCGAAATACGTGTTGCGGCCTCTTAAATGTATGCTAAAAGTAGACCGAATAACGATAAATCTTTATTTACCGCAGAACTAAGTAAAATTGCCCGAGTAACTGCGGTAAAAGGCGGCTTTTGGAGTTTACTGGGCGTGTGGAGTGGCGCTAGTGCGTCAGAAGCTTTATAGAAAATTGAACAGTTTTATGATACGACGTGTACCGAGTCATGTAAAACATTTCGGACGCGTAAACCGCCTCCTCGTTCACTACAACCTCATGACAAGATTTTGTAACCGTTTAATGATTACATCCTTATCGGAGTCGAAGAAACGAAATCCGTATGAAAGTTTGTATGCAAGTATGTATTTGTACGGATCCTGTGCAGGTTACCTCGTCAATAGGCTACGAGTGTTCACTGACCAGAGCGAGGATTGACACATATCGATTCAAAATTCGATAAGATTCGTAGACGGTTCAAATCCGAGTTTTACGAAATGAAACTGCATGACCGATCACAAAAATTAAACAAGGTCGCTCTCCGAAAACTAAGACACTTTGTACGAAAACTTTGAACATTATATTCGAACAGTGTGAACATGACAAATTACCAGGGTTCGTTCACAAATATCTTATGGTGGCTGATATAAAACTCCATCCTCAGAGAGTTACAAAGATTGTAGCTAACCACGACGTCAGCCATTAAAAACACTTTTAATAGTCTATAGTTATTCACAAACACTAGAATCGCTCAATGTCTTTGTAGAGCACGTTTTTTTATTAATATTTAAAAAAAAATATTTTCAATTGTACAAAATTTATTGTCAATCATTTAGTTTCACAAGACGTAACAATCAGGAAGCTAATGTGATTGAGTGAGGAACGCTTATCATTCCGATGGAGAGAATAAAGTTGGTAGGTAACAAACCAACGTCGATTAGTCGACGCGCGTGCAGAACACGCCGACAGCGGCAACCCTAATCGTGGGTACGGGAAGTCGGTCAATTACAAACACTAAATTGATTATGAGAAACGGTGAAAACCTACAAGAACAAGAAATTTGAATACATATGTATAAAAACACACCTAAAAGTGTGTATTGAGATTTTAAAACTGTTTCGCTTTAGAACCAATTGTTGAATTGGGCCACGGACAAAGCGTCGACTTTGCCGCTTTTGATTTAATATCTTAAAAGATTTCGTGGTATCTTTTTCTAACAGCTTAAATTGAAGTACACAAGAAAGAGAAAGAAGTAATAAAGTTGAGAAAACCGTTCTATTTTATAGACTCTATCTTATTTCGTTATGATAGTAAACTTAAGGGGCCTAATCCAGTTGTGTCGAGGACGTATTTAATTCGGAAGTTACACTGCTTTAATTTTGATATCACTTTAATTAGCTCGCTATGCCCGATTCCGCGATAATTTATAGATCAAAATTGGAAACGAGGATAGCGAGAGCTAAGAACAATCGTTACATATTTTGGTATGAACCCAACGCTAATCGTCAATTAATAATAGCAGTCGAAGACCAAATTGGATACAAAAATAAAGCTTTATTGAGTGTATTGATCGGTATCGAGCTAACGCCTGGTGCTTTAGATCGAAGACCGGAGACGCATACGACAGGCGTAGACCGAGAGTCCGTCGTGAGGAACGACGGACGAGCGTCTGTAACGGAGGATGCATTCCTGGATCACATTATGTATGTAATGTAATGTACATGGTATGTAATGTGGACCACATTACATACCAAGTGAAATGTACCAAGAAGGCTTTGCAATACCGATGTACTACCTCGTGGGGTGCCCCACTCGCGACACGACGACACCCCAATATTGTTATTGTCCTGTAATTAATACTTCTATTCATTCCAGCGTTCATTCATTCACGGAAACGAATAAGATTTGTAACAAATAAATGTGTAATAAGCACTCCGTGATATTCTCAGCCGAATCTAAGAAACAAAAAGATATTTAGTTTCATTACATGAACTACCAATATCAATTGTTAGCTTGTGCTTAACCGACATAGCATGCTAGCATATCGCTCCCGGCTTCATCCGTATGTCGCGGTCACGCTCTTGATTTTATTCCCGTAACGCGCTCGATTTCCACTCCGGCTCCGTTCTCGGTGTCGGTCACGGTCCCGATTTTCGGTTTTACTCTCCGTCCCGCTTTTAGTTTCGATTCCGGAACTGTTCACAATTTCGATTCGGATGAAGCCGGGGCATACGCAGGTATCAAAATAAAATACGAGCAACATTACTTGGGAATCATGTACATTTAAATGAGAAAGGATTTTTTTAAAATCAGTTCAGAATTTCAATACAATAATAAAAATACGCAAAGAAGTCGGGGACAAATGCTAGTAATTTTTTTTTCCGGACCGTTCAGGACTTTCCGTTCGCGGATCACGGGTACAATTTTTTTCACAATAATATATGCTACATATACCTGTACGACTAAAATGAAACTTACAATTTAGTTTTGTATGTTATTTAGAAAAAAACAAAGAATTATTTGCGTAGAATTCGAAATATCAGTATAAAGTACAGAAAAATTAAAGAAAAGTAATAATATTTCTTGAGAAAGAGACCGATGAGAAAAAATTTTATGTGGAATAAAATGTCTCGTCGGCTTATGATTTACGAAATTGAGTAAAACATACGTATATGTGTGCGTGCGTACCCGGGAGTGTGTACATGTATTTTAGTGAGACTGATGAATTGTAGTAACATTCGAAAACAAGAATTGTACATCTGCAGAAATAAAATGGAAAATGGAAAGAAATAAATAAATTGGTGGCCGTTAGACGAATCTTTAATTCGATTGCCCTCCTGAGCGCGCGCGCCGCGCCCCCCGCGCCGCGCCCGCCGCCCGCGCCCGCCCAGTGACGTTCAGCAGTACACGCCGAGGAAAACGACAGGCCGGTCGCTGTGAGGGCGGACTCGGTCCGTGAGGACGAAGTTGATTGAAATTTTACGAGTCGCGCTACGAGTTCGTTTTCATGTACACTCGACCTTTCCGTGGTGCCATTTTTCTTCGTTTATGCCTTTCCATTGAAGAGCTATAACGGCGTCCTTTCTCGTAGTATGGTAGAGAAGCAGCAATGAAAAGCGTTCGGTCCGTATTTCCGATACGGTTACCGGAACTCGGATAAGCGTCGGGCCGATATCGATCGGAGCCCCGGCATAGTTTTATGAATGGGGATCTCCTCCCCCGGCCCCTCGTCCTCGGCGGGTGTGGCGTCCGCCCCCGCCCGCCCCTCCTGAAGCGCCCGGGCGAACCGACAAAAATTCTATAGCGCCGAAATACCGCGTCTGTCGTCTGAAAATGAATGAATTCCACAGCGGAGCTACATTGTTACGGACCGCCGTTAGACGTTTGAGTGACGTGTAATTCCAACTCCAGTAGTAAAACGCTGAAGGCGCTTACAATGACGTAGTCGCGCTATTGCTCTTGGAAATAAGTTTTGCAATTGAAAACAACCTTCGCACACAACCGACGGACTCGTCGTACGCGCATGACCGCTCGATCCGTCCATAATGAGTGAATTCCCGAACGAGTCTGATAACGGGGATCTCAAAAGATTCTTCTCCGGGATTTCACGAATGACAACAAGCTTTACTGAAACACCATAACCCAGCTGTCTTCAGCCGCGCCGTCACAAACAGTTTGTTGTAAACGACTTATTCCATTAATTAAGCAATTTTCACAAAAACAACAGTTGTTCAGTATATATGAATTCATAAATTTGTATCTCGAAAAAGCTTTAACGATTTTGATGAAAATTTGTATTTTGTTAAATTTTTTCTTGTCAAGTTTATTTATATATGTGGATCATTGTGTAGGATTTTGAAATAATAGCATAGTTAGACAAATATCTGTTACAAAAACGTAGGACAGGCAAACTCGAAAGACATCAAGGAAAGCTCGATTGTCCTAATATATACATACTAGCGGACCCGACAGACGTTGTCCGCACGAACGTTGACTTGCCTGCTGTTAGCGAGTCCAGAAAACGCTTTTTCTTCAAACTATTCCTATAATAATTGAAATTTTCGTCACTACGTGTTTGCTGAATGCCATTTGCTGGTGCCCAAAAATAAGTACAATTTTTGAACAGTCTTTGAGAAATACTCTATTCATATCTGTCGTAACACGAGGAGCAGAATTTAAATAAAACGACACCAAACAACGACGCGAGTGACCTGAGGCGTGTATGGATGCTGTGCCGTACACCGCAATAATTGACATTAACGTCACGTATTGTATAATGCACAAACCTACCTGTTACAAACGCAATTACTATAGAATTATGCTCAAAAAATCGATTTATTCATGGACTTATTAGAAGATTTTTGACGATCAGTTATTGATTGTTCAATTCCTATATATTGCCAATTAATAATAATAATAATATTATAATCTCCGCCTATTTCCCAGAAGGGTAGGTTGTTAATTAGTATATTGTAAAAGTATTGGGTGGTGGAAGATTAAATTTTGAGGTTGTATTCTGACGTGCAAAAATAGAAAAATGAATAAAACCCTAAAATTCAATCGCAGCACCACCTACCGGATCCAATGAAACTAAAGCATCCAGTGACCTACTCAAACATACACAAAAAAACTTTGCATACGACTAGTAGACATGCTACGACCAACAACTGTCCATAAGTTGCAAGTAGGCATAGTTGAAAAGGTTGTGCTTTGCTTAGGCGTACTATTGTTGCGAAGAGCGAAATCTATGTAGCTTTAAGTCTCATAAAAAGCTTTCAGGGTTTTGCTATTCGTAAATTCAACAAGAGAAAGCTATTTAATGATCATCATGACAGATGGCTTTAACATAATTGCAAAGAGTGATAAACGGGATTTAAATAGTTTAATTTTGTATTGCTATACTATATTCATATAAAAATAATTTAATTTAGTATTTTTATTTATTATTGACGTGACAACGTCTTAAATTAGGTTGCGGCTGGGAGTCACTTTGAAAAAGTGTAACGCTCGGTAACGTAACGATGAGTCACCGAACGAGAGAGAGGCCCGCCGAATGCCTTGCGTCTCTCTCCCACTCAACTATGATCGGTCTGCCGCGCGCGCAGCACTAGAGAATTAGTGCATAGCTTGCAAATGTATTGCAAGTTATTGTATGTATATTTGTATATAAATACGTATGTATGTGTAAAGGTAAAAATAAAATTTTGTTAATATGAAATTCGTATTTTATTTAAAACATTATATTTAAAACATTACTTTGTATAAATTAATGTTTTAAATATAATTCTTTGTATAAATAAATGTTTTAAATTGTTACTATTATTTCATCCTTCTTCCTACTATACGAATGAATATTCACATTAAAATGATTTTACCATTCAAAGTCGTTGTCACGTAAAACTTTCGCCCGTATACCGACTTTACAAACCAAATTTTTAAAAAATCCTATTTAATTTT